>CAJNIZ010014191.1:82603-96697 GCA_905231905.1 Symbiodinium pilosum
GCTCCGCATGGGAGCGCGATTTTCTTCAAAATTTTCAGGATGCTCTGCACGGGAGCGTGATTTGCTTCAAAATTTTCAGGATGCGTGGGAGCGCGATTTTGAACGAAAAAGCGATGAAATTTTGAGGATGCTGCGCACGGGAGCACGATTTTTCTTCAAAATTTTCAGGATGCTCCGCACTGGAGCGCGATTTTTCTCAAAATTTTGAGGATGCTTCGCACGGGAACGCGATTTTCTTCAAAATTGTTCAGGATGCTCCGCACGGGAGCGCGATTTTTCTCAAAATTTGCAGGATGCTCCGCACGGGAGCGCGATTTTTGTCAAAATGTTGAGCATGCATGCTCCGCACGGGAGCGCCATTTTTCTCAAAATTTTGAGGATGCTTCGCACGGGAACGCGAATTTCTTCAAAATTGTCCAGGATGCTCCGCACGGGAGCGCGATTTTTGTCAAAATGTTGAGCATGCATGCTCCGCACGGGAGCGCCATTTTTCTCAAAATTTTGAGGATGCTTCGCACGGGAACGCGATTTTCTTCAAAATTGTTCAGGATGCTCCGCACGGGAGCGCGATTTTCGTCGAAAGAGGACGACCTTGAGCGGATCAGTCTGATATAGAATTGGTATAGAAATCGTTCCTTAAACGACCAAAATTCGATCGACGAATCCGACGAATCCCATACCAAATCACTCTCCAAAGAACCTCCCTCTTGAGAAGATAAATCGACGAAATTTTGAGGATGTCTCGAGCGGGAGCGCGATTTTTGAAGATAAATCATCAAAATGTTCACGAATGCTCCCCACGGGAGCGCAGTTTTGATCGATTTGAACGAAGATAACTCGACGAAATTTTGAAGACGTCTCGAGCGAGAGCGCGATTTTTCATAAAAACGATGATGCTCGACGGCTCAAAAAAATCGAATTGTCTCGTGCGGGAGCAACAATTTTGATGTTTTATAAAATCCGAAATACGCGATTTTTGAGGATGCCTTGAGCGAGAGCGCGATTTTTGAAAATCGGCACCGCGACCAAACCGGAACAGACCCCCCCTAGCAAGACTACTTTACTGGCGATGTCTCCTGTTTAAATTTCATTTTCAAAAAAACGCCGATTTTTTGAGGATGTCTCGAGCGAGAGCGCGATTTTTAAGCCAACATGAGCGCGTCCAGAATGTTTGCGGGACGGAAGAGCACGCTGCGGGTGCCGGGCAACACACCTAGTAATCAAAACCCAACAATGAATTGGGGAAGGGGAGGAAAAGGGGGAAGGGGGGGGGGAAGGGAAGGGCAGGAGGGGGAAGGGAAGGGGAAGGGGGGGTGAGGGGGACCAGAAGGAAGGGCTTAAAACGCGTCCGTAAGGCTGGGTCTTTCATGCCTGCCGTGCCGTGGCTCTGCCTGCTATTCGAATCTTGTGGTTTAGCTAAGCTAAGTACCTTAAAAACCGCCGGGGGGAGGGGGGGCGCGCGGGGGGGAGCCTTGGGGAGGGCGGGGGGCAGCTCCCCCTATTTGCAATAACTCGCCCTTACTGCTGATATGATGCTTTTGCGTTAGCTGTAAAGCTTGGATGGCCTCACCAAAAAAAGATAGGGGGTCGGGATCATGGAAAAAAATGAGGTTTAAAACGATGACAATGGCAAGCATGGATGGCCTTAACAAAGGCGGGAAGGCCCCCCTGCGATCTGCATAACGCTCCCTTACTGATGACATGGTGCTTTTGTTACAGCAAACTTGGAGGGGATGAAAGTTGGTGACTTTGATGAGACATGATAGTGCATGATCGAAAGGCATATGGAAATTGCTGAAAAATGATGAGGAATGATGAAACATGATGAAACATCATGGGAATCATGACCATGTCATGACATGATGTAAAACGATGAACAGTGGTAAGCATGGCTGGCCTTAAGAAAGGCGAGGGGGAAAGAAGCAAAAAATATCAAAAGAAATACTCTTCTAAACAAAAATGACTCCACCTGATGATTATCCATGCATTCTTTTCTGGGAAGCCTAAGTCAAGAGGCTGACTGCCATTTGCGCAGCACCACCGAATGTCTACACCTCATTGCGTGCCGAAGCTCCTCGTCCTCTTCCAATTCATTGACCGTGCTCTCAATCTCTTGTGGAAGGCAGCGGCCAAAACAGTTGCAGCGATCTATGACGTAGACTCCTGGAGAAGACCCGCGCACTGCCCTAAGCTGAAACTATTTCCCCAGTCAATGCAAGAAGCGTGCACAAGTTAGAGAATGCAGTGAACCTTTGCTGGCTCATCAGGAAATTCTCTCCCGCAAGTCCTGCTGAGACAAGGAGGATTGTCAGCAGGGCAAAAGCAAAAGCGGCATGGACGCCACTCTGCGCTCGGTCATCCCAAACATACACCTTGTGTGCTGTGCAAAAGCAGAAGGCAGCTCTAGACATGTCAGTTGTGTCGCCCAGGTCTAGGTAGTTGATCTGCAGCGACTACCAGGCTTTACAGGGTTTGTGCTGGCCAAAAACGCCATGTCATCAGCCGTGGCGCACAGACTCTGCCCCCAAATTCGGGCCAAAAGTTGTCGAAACACTCCGCACAGGTGTCCTGTGAATCAACTTACCACGCGCATCTGTCCACCAACCCCAGACAAAGCGAATTGCAAAAATGTGATTTCATGTCATTTCCAAGATCATACTTCCCGGGGCTCTGCAATGAGCACGGCACCGCCTCCACATACAGGATGACTTCTACCCGAAGCGAAACCACGAAGTAAAAAAAAACTATCAGCCCACTGACAGCCCTAGAATAACATGAAATTTGAAAGCACTCCAATCTACCGCACACGAACATCCCTTACCTATGCGAAGGAACGGGCTATGGCGAAATTACACAATCTGCAGACGCGATTCCATTCGATTCCTTAAGCCAAAAACGAACACCGTGCACAAGGCTCAGCCCAGACTGAAGACGCAAGACCTCTCCTGAGAGGCGCAACGCTTGCACCCCACGACCGAGCAAGGCTCGCAAAGCTTGGTGCGGTTGTTCCTCTGTGAAGCTGAATGGATTGGAGGGATCTGGAAATGTTGGTCTCAATCTCTGAATTCCTGCCGTGAGATGCTGTGCCGCACATATGACAATAGGAAGACTGCTGAATTCCGGCCAGTTCTTTTATCTGTTCCTCGAGACACTGCCTGGCCTGCCAACCTCCCTAGTTTGGAACCTGAACCCTGGTCTGTGACCCTGGACTGAATCACAGCATGTCGCGGAAAAGCGCGGTTGGTGTTGGCGCTGGAGCAGCTTGCTGCAGAAGCACACTCGAAAACACAACCTAAGAGCTGGGCTGGCTGCAACGACTAAGGACTAACGCCTACCGCCCTGCGTGTCAGCCACCATCTGCAAAAGCACCACTGATCCATCAGTACCCAAAATGCCAAAACATAGCTTGCCAAGGCACTAAGGTAGGGATGTGGGGCGACATAAGGGCCTCGGCTGGCAGGGCGGAACAAAGACCGAAGCTATCTTCCCATTTGCCACCTGCGAGGACACACTTTGATGGCTTTAGTGGGACGAGCTGCGCAAGGGTAGGCATTCCCTACACCTGCCTCAATCTGCTGGACTACCACAAAAACATGGCTTGCACTCACTGGGCACATCTCAGAAAAATGATCTACAAAGCCCCTCTTTGATAAATTCCATGTCCTTTTGGGTATCCCAAGCCATCGTGACTCTAGGCCAAAGGAGCGCCAAAAAGGACATCTCACCTTCGAAAATTTGTTTTCAAAAATCTGAGCTGTTAGGTTTCCGGGTTGCAGCTGGCAGGGCAGCTGCCAGCAGTCAGCTCCGAAAGGCCAGGGCAGTCAGTGGTCGCCTGCTTGCGGAGCAGGAGCATTACAGGATCATTACTAAGGAACTGTTGGAATCCATTCCTCCGATCTCAACTGCGCGTAAGGGCGGTGCTGCGTGATTGGGTGATGATGTGGAGTGTTCAGGGCCTTCGGGTAATGGGGCCTCTACTGGGTTGAACAATTTAGGGGTTTGAGTGGCTGAGGGCTTGAGCCTAGGCTCCGCTTTCGAGGGTTCCCCAATGATTCAAACACTTAAGGAAATAGCGAACCAGAAGCGAACAACAGCCTGACTGATTGACGAGGCTAGAAATCCTTGCGGGATTTCTACTACGAAACTCTTTAATAGAGTTGAGTTTAGAACTGCCTAAGCTCTAGATTATGTACTTTCCCACAGGTGAAAATGTCCTCCTGTCTCTATGATTTACAAACTTCAAGGGTTTGAGGTTGGTTAAGTTTTGAAGCAGTCGTGCTGTACTTTGTTTTTGTCCAGAATCTAAGACTTCGGCCAGAAAACAATAAGCAACTCGAAAACCACAAACCCTACGCACACAGAAATCCCCAGGAAATCTAAGAGCCAAACAAAAAGTGAAGATTGGCCCCGGCCTGTTCGTGACATCGTAAAGGCCCTGCGGAAGGTGGTCTGTCTACCACCCCACAGGGCACTGCATCACTGACCACCTGCGTGCTGTGTATCTCTTGCAGTTTCCAGGTCAGGTTTACTCAGCCAATCCCCGTTGCGTTCAGGAGCCTGTTTGGCCCCAAGTCCCGCAAGCAGTCTGCTTCAGCAATCACAGCAGGCTGTGAATAGAGGAACCTTTATGTGAAAAGCAGCAAGGGATGCCGAGGACGGAGCTGGAACAGTTGTGGTGGCCAAGCTGAACGCAATCCTCATCTTCAACAAGAAAGGGACCACCAAGCTTCGTTCATACGCTGCACCACGACTGTCGACAACACCCTCACTCGCGTAGCAGTAATTTTGACGAAAGGTACCAAGACGCTTCTATCCTTGAGAAGTGATACGTGCCATCCCTTTCCATCGTAGGCTGTGGGCAAAGTCACGATAAGCCCAAGTGTCAAGCGCAGAGCGAGGATGGCCAGGAGACACGAGCGCATCATGGGATTGCCAGCTGCAGATCATGAATCAAGCATGAAGCCGAGGCAGAAAATACTGTGAAATGGCAGGGGGCAAGGGTTCACTGCCACCATGGAAACAAAGACTGCAATTGTTATGTATTTTGGTAAGCTATGGAGACAGCAGAGATGAGGAAAGTCTTGCCGTTCCCGTGTGAGGACACTGTCTCTTTCACCTATGAGCCACTTGTTGGAACTGCGACTAAGAAAGCCATTTGTTGGCATTATTGAAAGCAAGCCTCCAAGATTTCACGCAAACACATATACATAGTCTGGACAGTCAGCAGAACTGATGCCAACTGCTAAATGGAGACTGCCTCTTCCCGATGCAGTGGATCATGACAAAATGGCGCAGGAATCTCAGGGGAAAGCTCGCCCAGCTCTGCATTTTCATGTATCTGGAAGTCTGCATTCAAAAAAGAGTGTCCTCAATTGAACAGGAGGGTGCTGCAGGTTGCTTGCAGACAAAGTGCTGGCAAGGCTCACCTTGTGGAGTCTCGACCCGACACAGCTGCAGGCCCCGCTGCATGCAAAACTCCCTCAGAAGCTCACGCTCATGACCCGTCAACTCTCTGACAAGCACTCGCCAGTCGCTGTGGCTCTGTGTCTGTGCTATTTCCTCAATGTGAGCTTGGAGCTTGGACATCTTGATCTCAGAACCAGAAGGTCCAGCTTCTTCCTGCTTGGTCAGGCGCACGAAACGCTCCTTCCCCTCACCTTCAGACCTTGAATACAAGTGCATTGCTTTAGCGATCTCGTGTAGCAACTTTCTTTGCCATGGCGTTCCTGGAGGGAAGCTCTTTGAAGAAGCATCTGATCTAGCAAACTCCTGGACCTCTCGCACGAACTCCTCGTCTTTCTCGTTGGAAACGGCCAAGATTGCCTTTGGCCTGTCCGTGTCCTTACCCTTGGCCTGTGGGTCTTTAATAATGTGGAAATATACCACTTGACCCTTGACCAAGAAGATCCCTCCCTTTGCATCCATCAAAACATCGTTGTGATGCAGGAAGATCTCCTTGATCTGGCCTTCAACCATGCAAGAAACAAACCCGAATCTCTTAGATGCATTCCATGATGTGCAATGCCCGCACACTCTCTCCTGCAAGATCGGCACAGCAGTCTCCCGCTGTGCCTCTTGCGGTGTCGCTTGCACTGCCTGGGGATCCTCCTTGACATCATCATTTTGGGCTAAGACTGGCTCTTTTGTTACAGCTGTGGCTGTCAGCCGCTGCTTCTCATCAAGACCCACTGTAAAGGAGACATGCTCACCCACTGTGAGATTTGCTCGGCCACCGCTTGATCGCTCTAACACCTGACTGTGGTGCACAAAAAGCGGTTTACTGCCATCTTTTGCAGCAATGCGGCCCGAGCCCCTTGCACGGTCCCACTGAACACAAATACCCCGCAAGTGGCTTCCCACTTCTGCTGGGAAGGATTCTAGCACTAAAGGGGACCCGTGGCATTTCTTGCACTCCTCTTCAGCATCTGCCCAAGCCTGCACACAGCTTCTAACAAAATTTTGGAACCTCTGTAACTCATCTGGGGCCACAGTGATCTCCGTGAACTGCACATCCACATTATCGCTCTCCTGGGTCCCTACCTTGGCACCGCTCTCCTCGAACAGCTTCGTGTGACCAGAGTCAAGGTCTGTACGCAACTCCAGCTTTGGAAACTTGCGAGTGCTATTGCGGCGCTCAATCTGCTGAGGATCATGCTTGATGTTGATCAACACCCCTTCATACCGTCCCATCATCTGCTCCGCAAATTCTGTTACTGACACACCGGGATCACGCTGTGAGGGCTTAGGATGGGCAGAGAAATGGATGATACGCACATCTTCGAAATCAACCTGCCTGCGTTCGCAGTCTTTCTGGCTGTCGGGCAGCCTCAAAGCAAGATGGTGCACCTGGAAGTTGTAAGACACATCAATATGAGTCCAGTGCGGTGTGTGCCAAAAATAACGCGTAAGGTAGTCCTGCTCCGGTGAGGATGTGACTATGTGCTCAGGATGCTCCCGACATTCCACTTCCTTCTTCATGTGCTCGAATTCCTGGCGGTCCGGCTTGAGGAGTATCACCCCTGCATTGACCTCAGCTGGCGAAATGAGAAAGAAGAGACGTATTCTGCTTCATTAGAACACACTGCTGTTTCACGAGGGCTGGACCAACACCGGGCTGATCAACTGGGCCCTTCACGCATCCAGCTTTTCCCCAAGGCTCCACAGGGTGAAAGCCCTTGAAGGGTGGAGGGGCGTCGATCAGCTGTCCATGGACTTGTCCGCCAGCCACCCACATTGCCGCTGGTGGGCGCAACTCAAACAAGTCGTCAACATTTTTCTGCACCAACAAGTCCAGGTCCAGTAAAATGACTCTATCGTACTCTGTGAGTGTCCAGGCTTGTAATTTCGTGAACACACCGCGGAACCGGCTGTTGGGAGTGAAAAGGGTGTCCGCACCTTCCAACCTGTCCACGCAACGCAGACTCCACAGGTCTGCAAGCACATCCAAGTACTCTTGCCGAACATCATCCGTGTGCAAAAGCACGAGGTCATGCGGAGTGGCTGATCGCCGAAGAGAAAACCCCAAGACCCTTGCGTCACGAATGTACTCCACTGAGTTTCCATACAATAGGCTGGCATACGCAAACTTTGAGCGACTCAAAGTGTGCAAAGGCATTCGCCCAAGGCGAGGCTGCAGCCAAGTGCCAACAGATGGCCGATGAAAGAATCGATCGTCACCTCGGCCTGTTCCTGCAACCTTGGACACCTCTAATGGCCGCCTACAATTTGAGCAGTGGGTGGTGTAAACACAAGGCCCGCCTGCTCTAATCTCTTCTGTGCACTGGTACAGCTTCGAGGAAAAGGGCGATGTCACGGTCAACTCATCAGTCTTGGAGCAACCGCTGAGCGCCATGTTTAGGGGTCGTCGACATATGGGACAAGGAGATTGGTAGAGTCCGCGGCCGGAAGCATCTTCTTGACAGACGTAGCTCTTTGCAGAACTCAACCTTGAGCTCACGCACAGTGCTTGTGTGCATGTGCGACCGATCTGCTCGCGCCAGCCGCGTGTTTTGATCGGGCGCTTGTCTGCCGACCATGTCAAGCTCCCGGTTCTTTCTTCATTTGGACGATGTCGCGCCACAACGCGGAATTCCGAGACAACACTGACAGTTCCATCATGTGCTGAGCCCACGGCAGTTAGGGTGTGGCGTACACGGGTATGTGATGACATCCATTCAATAACCACAGATGATGCATCCTCGTCCTCACCATTTGGCCACCATGTCCCTGTACAGCGAGCAAAAGTCGTGCGAAGAGTTCTTTTGCCATCTTCTTCCTCCAGCGTGATGCTACCGTTCACTTTGTGCCCATCATGTGCCCAGTGCCAGAATCCAAGCCATGAGTCAGGAACCATTGAAGAAATGGGCCGCGCTTGCGACTTGAGACCCACATGTGCACTACGAGCCAGTGGCGGGCGATGCAAGCAGCTGCGGATGAAGCGCAAAGCTTTGACGAGCCGCTGGCATAAGCATACAAGCTGGAAGTAGCTTTAAGCTGAGATGCAAATTTTCACCCAGGCTGGGCAAACTTGGCATTGCGCATCTGCACGCCCAGCAGGAGGACTCTGAACTTCTGCCAACTTCCCACTGTGGAGAGACTGCCGGCAAATTAATGTTGGACCCCCTTTGCACAGGGGACCCGAAATGGATTCTTCAGGATCTGGTATTGTTTGTGGTCCGGAATTTAAAAAACTTGAGGCCCAAATATTACAAACAGTAAATTTTCTTACTTAACTTACGTTGGCTTTAAAACTCTAGCTAAAACAAACAGCTTGGAGGCCCTCTCTGAGACTACTTCGTCTCTTAGACCAGGATACGTTTTGATCAGATTTCCACTTGGTTTTACTCGGGGTTTCAATTGGTCTTGTTACTAAGTTTCCAATGCATTTTCAGAAGGTTTTTGAGTTCATCTGGTAGATTGTGCGTTAAATTCTCTAAATGGGTTGCAATTGATTTGATTCAGGTCTTAATTGATGCTATTCAGTTTGTCAATTGATTGAAACTAGATTTGAATTGGTTTCACTTAGATTTTCCACTGATGTAAAATGGATTTCGAATTCATCTGGGTTCCAATTCATTCTAATCGGAGTTCAATTGACTTGGAAAAGAGCTTAATTAGATTCTGAAGTGGTTTGTCAATAGACTTTCAAGTGATCTAAATCTGATTTGAATTGGTTTTACTTGAACCTTAATTGACTTAAAACAGATCGTCTGATCGTCAGTTGTTGCATAAGTTCTGAACAGATTGGAATTAGATTTCAAATTTCAATTGATGAAAATGTATCTTAAATGAATTAACCAAAGGTCTTATCCTAGCTCGTAACAAAGTCCTCCAAGCCGTAGCCGCGGTGGCAATCCTTCTACAGCTTCTCACCCGCAGGTTCGGTGGCGGCTGGCAAGAGGTCCCGCTGCTCCCGGCAGCAGCAGGCAGAACTCCTGTGCATGTAGAGCTTGGGCACAAGGCTCATAGCAATAGCAAGATATGCAGAAAGAATGGCCTCACAAGAATCATTTCAGCTGCAGCTGGACTTACTGCTTGGTGAGCAAGCCGGCATCTCCGGGTCGAAGGAAATGGGCCAGAGGCAAGGTGTGTTTGAATTGAAAACCCCACTGACAACTCCCTTCCAGAAACTGTGGCTCCTCATCGACGCTGGTTGCCGAACTCCATCTGAACTTCTATGGGGATGACCATCAAGCAACAGCAGCACGACTGCACCTTTGAACCTTCACCGCATGCTGCGGCAAAACTTCAGCTTCCAAACCGAAGCATCTACCAAGTTGCCGCCACCATGCGCGACATCTACATTTGTTTGTGGAAACATGGGCGAAGCATTGCCAGGATTTACGATGTCTATCGGAACTTTTCTCTGCGATGAATGTTGCATGTGTAACTTCCCACGGTGAGACGCGAGGTTGGTGGTCACATGGTGCAGCACCAAGCGGCCACCAGCCTCACTCACGACACGGTACAGCCTTGGCGACATCCTTCAGCACAGAGTAGTTCGCTCCTTGATCTTTCGGGCAGGTCTGCTGCCCTCGCGAATTTGGAGGCGGGCAAGTCAACCACAAACGGCATGCCGTAGAGTTGGTTCCAGACACCCGTGCAAGCCACGTGAACCCCCAAAACGCCGTCTGCAAGTTTTGCCACCTTACGGCTAGGCTGCAGGTCGTCAGGGTTGTGAGAATGGCCACAAACGAAAAGTTGTGGGCGCACTCTTTCCACCAAGTTGTTGATGCACGTGGGGAAAGTTTTCCCACGCAAGCCATGGAGTGCGTCGCAGGGGGGCCCGTGAGTGACCATAACATCTACAGAGCTGGCTGACAGAGACATGGTCTCTTCTTGAAACACACGCTCGCCGGTGTCGATGTCCAGCTGGAAGGCCACATTTCCCGAAAGTGCGGCACGAGCCTCACTCAGGCCAGATGCTGCTGACACTCCAGAACCTTAGCAGGTCAATGTAACTCTCAAACATGCAAAGGTCAACCCTGCAATTGCTACCTATCATCTGATCTATCTCACACAAAGCCACTCTACATCTTTGCATAACCCATGCGAACTGTTACTGGTGACAAGTGAAAAACATCAACGAGAGAACTGCCGCGTGCAAACCCACATGCGCATAAGCTTCCCACAAAGCGTTCGTTTGAGCAGAGCAGCCCCAAACATTTAGCTTGCAGCCATTCCGGAACTGCAGTTGTTGCGGCGCACGCTCGGTCCAAAGATAGCATATGTTGAACGCACGGCAAAGTTTTCGTGCATGCGACTCCCCAATCTGTTCCAAGATATAATCATGGTTTCCACCAACGAGGACGCGATGCTCAAAACATGACACGCTTCCCAGCCAGTGCAGCGCTTGAGCCAGCTCTAGCCCTGATGATCGGAACCAACGCAGAAAATCTTCGTAGTCACGATGCTTCAGGTCTTTCCATGCTGCATTGAAATCACGAGCGTCTTTGGATCGCGATTCCTCAAAACTGAGATCTCCAGCATGCACCAACAAGTCACCCGCAGGAATCTGCAAGCCGTTGTGCAGCAAGTGTGTGTCACTTACAGCCACAACACGCACCTCTGTGGCAATGGGGCGACGGAGTTCGTCGCTAGTGACCACTTCCCTCCACACGTCATCATCACATTGAAGGTGACACACAAAAGACGTGCCACCTTGAGTTTTGAGCCATTTCTCAGATAGCCGGGCATGATAAAACTCAATGCCAGCACGCCGGAGTCTGGAGCTCGCATCAAACGCGACACCAATGTTGTGCCAGTCGTTTTTTGCCGTATCAGGGCGTTCCAGCCCTGTGACAATCGAATACCAGACTTCTGGGGCATACAAAGCCATTTTGGCTATCATGTGCAAGACGTCCTTAGCTGCAAACGCACGGAGCACACACAATGTATGCAGCAACCTTTCAACAAGGTGATGCGAGGGATGATGGGAAGTTTGATGGCCTGCCATCTCGCGGAATTATATTCTTGAAAAATTACGGGTCTTGCCCAGAACACGTGTCACCGCTTCTGCGACGCTATATCATGCATAACGCAAAACTCTGCAAGCAAGGCGCCGATGGATCTCGTTCCTCACAAGGTTGGCAAGGATGCACTTGCGGCGACTTCTCGCCAAGTTTCCAGAAATAATCGAATTTGATCTTGTTGAACTGATTACCGCCTTGCTTTGCACCAAAATTACACATACGCATACACTGTTTGATTGAAGAAAACAGGCGCCACCGAACATGATTCTTTTATGCAACACAATTGCAAGCTTCTTCGTTGAACACTTGCCGCAACTTTGCCGCAGCACGTGCGCCAAACTTTGATTCGAAGCATTGCAAGGGCAACGTCATGAAATGTTGAAGTCTTGTTCTCTGGCGTGGTGCTGCTGAACTGCTGTGGGCCCCGTCGTTGTTTCTTATCATTGTGTCCAACCTGGCTTCCAATGGCTACAAACACGCTGATGGCTTGAAGCTCGAAAACCGAAATGCTTCGAGTCAACAAGTGGTAACTGACAATCCTCGACCTCAAGAGCTGACATGAATGCGGTCCCAATTTGGGAAAAATACATATACGGAAGACTCGGTCAGTCCTTCCCTAGACACGCTGGCACGTGAAGCGTTCTCAGAAATCTGGGCATACATGACGACCCTCTCGGTGTTCCCGGCGCGTTGTGATGCTGACGCGTGGTGCGTCAATTCTGGGCATGCGTGATGACCCTGTCCGTGAATGTGGCGCGCCGTGATGTGGCGTGTGGGGCGTTTTCGGGCGTAAGTGACGACGACTCTCTCGGTGTTCCCGGCGAGTCCCGACGCTTGCGTGTGGAGCGCTCTCGAAGTTCTGGGTGTAAGTGAAGGCCTTTTCGTTGTCTTCGGCCGGTCGGAACGCTGGCGTCTGGAGCGTCCTCAGAATTTTGTTCAGAAACGTCAACCATAACAATACTAACAAATAACACAAACAATCATAATTCAGAAGAATAATCATAACAACAATACTGAAAATAATGCTAAGCAAGAATAACATAAAATAGTCACAGCAGGTCCCTAGTCAGGTTTGCTACCCTGCCCAACGCGGCAGCCGGCTGCAAGCTTTGATTCGCAGCGCAACCATTATCAGCGTGCCCAGACCAGCATCGTTTCTCTCCTGGCAGTGGTGGCTGGACAGCTACGCTAACATCCCGAAATGGCGGGGACGGCGGCGGTGGGAAACCAACAAGGGGTTGAACATCTCAACCCCCCGCGTGGCCAAAACTCGAGCCGGAACGGGACGACATATTCTTTTCTCCAAGACTCCAGCTTTCCGAAATTCCAGATCTCATGGATTTGGATATCCGGAACTCCAATTTTTGTTGAACTCCAATTTGAAAATCTGGAAATGCCGAAGCCTCGCAATCTCGAATTTTGGAACTTGTAAATTTGGAAGGATGTAAAAATCTGCAAGCCTGGAATACTGGAGAATCAGGTCATGAAATGACCATGGGTCATGTAAAGGCTCCGTTCGGCAAATTTGGAATTCGGGAAGGCTTCAAGGACCATAGTCCGGAAATTGGGAAACATGCTGTTCTGCAAATCAAGGAGCCCAGGGCCTCGGCCACATATGGGGTTCATGGGGAGGGGGTACCATATACATATACATATACATGAACATATACATGTGCATATACATATACATATACATATACATATACAGATACATATACACATACACATAAACATAAATATACATATACGTATACATACACATACACATACAACACATACACATACACATACACATACACATCGACATCTACATCTACATAAACATAGACATAGACATAGACATATACATATACATATACATAAGCAAAGACATAAACATAGACATAGACATAGACATATACATATACACATACACATACTATACATATACATATAGATATTTATATAAATATACATATACGTTTACATACACATAAACATAAACAAAGTCATAAACATAAACATGAACATCAACATAAACATATACAACACATATACGTATACATATACGTATACATATACATATACATATACATATACATATACGTATACATATACATTGACATATACATATATTTATACACTTACATATACATCTACAAATACATATACGTATACGTATACATATACATATACATATATTTATACACTTACATATAGATCTACAAATACATATACGTATACATATACATAGACATAAACATATACATATCCAAATACGTATACGTATTTTTCCCAAGCCCTACCCTGCAACGACTGTCCAGTCAAAAATTGTGCAAGGCGTAGGCGCAGCAGCGGAGCCGATTAAAAAGTCGCGTCTTTGGGCAGCTGCATACATCATATTGTCTTCGTACATAAACTCATCGTAATTGAAATGGCCCAATGTATGCTCATAAACACGTTTTTTGGTAGTATGCAGCAAGTTCTGGCTGGGGCGACCGCACCTTCTCTTTCCATATTCCACTCTCGTGGCAAAATGCGGCAAAGAAATTGTCTTCATGGATTATCGTTATTACTTCAGAAAACATGCCCCAAAAACTTAGCCCTACGAATCATGTGGTAATCGCGAAAGGATATGATTTTT
>CAJNIZ010014202.1:10664-86204 GCA_905231905.1 Symbiodinium pilosum
AAAAAAAAAAAAAAAAAACGCTTCATACCCCAAAAGCCTAAACTCTAAAACTACATGGATCCATTCCTAGGTTACTAGGAAACACGCGCAAGGGACACCAGGTTGAAAGATCGAATGCTCGAACTGAGCTTTCTCAAGGCCCAGAAAGCTGTTGATGTGATGGATCAGGGTGGCCTGCTGGGTGGACAGAATCAAAGCACCATCTCCCGAGCATACGCGGGACACCAAGCTTGTGTCTGCCAAGTCCAGGTACCTGAGCACCACCAGACTTTCTGTCTCCAAGAAGGAATTCCGGGAGCCTAGGGATGCGGAGGGACTATAACGGGGCTGTAGAGGTCCGACATTTGGAGCCAACAAAGAGCGTCGATTTCTTGAAGAACTTCTTAATGCCCTTACCCTAAGCACAACCCAAAGCCTTCCCCGAGTTACTTGTAGTCATGGGCCACACTTGTCCGCCAGATCTTAGCACTTTCCACGCGCGTCTCAAACGACTCACCGATGAAGGCATCAGTCAGAAGGACCCAGGAAAAAGCAGCCTGCATCAAGAGGCATGTCGCAAATCCCTTAATCTTGGGGCTTCCCCAAACCCTCAGTGGGGGATGACAGTTTACTCAAAAACCTGAGGGCTCCTCAACAGGCTTGGATGCCTGCATGCCGAAGTTTAAAAGGATCAGAAGGCCAGCGAACAATCTGTCGAAAAGGCCCACATCGATATCAACGATGGCGGCTAGAATGGGGATGCTCCATGCCTCAAGGCAGGTATTGCCGGACGGAAAACAAAGCGGCCCTGCCACACTTGAGAGACACAAGCACCACTCGAAAACGACGACTGCAAACCCTACAAAAGAAACCAGAAACTTGGAAGAACAAAAAACATGCGTCTTCCTGCTTCCTTCCTTCATGTTTTTGGCCTTGACTACATAACCTCCGTACTTTTCACATGCATATCCTTATATAGCTGTAGTAGTATACCTCCAATCCTGGAAGATAGAAAGACTACAGCCCTCAGCCCCTCAACCCCAAACCCCTGAACCCTAAACCCCTAACCCTACGTAAACCCCTCAATCCTATATCCCCAAATCCCCAAACGCCTAGACCCTAAACCCCTAGACCCCAAACCCCTAAACCCCAAGACCCTAACCCATCCCAAACCCTAGGCTCCTCATCCCTAAACCCTTATCCCTAAACCCTTATCCCTAAATCCTTATCCCTAAATCCTAAGATGTGAATGTCAGTCCTAGCCACGCTCTCCTCGAAGTGTACCTCCGTTGATGTCTCCTTAGTTGCTGAGTTTGGCAACCCAAGCGGTTGAGGGTTTAGGGATAAGGGCTTGGGAATCATGGTTGGGATTAGGATCTTAGGGGGGGGTTGGCACCTCAAAGAGCCAAGGTAGACATGTTACAACACACTGGTAGTGTCTATGAAAATACTCATGGCGGGGTGTAAATGTGGATTATATAGCTTTCTATTCAGGGCCAAGTCCTACTTGCAACGCCCAAGGGTTTTAGGGTTTAGACACGCGCATCGCGCATGTCCGGTCCAGCACCCCAGTACAGTGACTAGGGTACAGCAACTACGGTCACAAGAGGAGACTACTCAGCAGCCCACACGAATCGAGAACTACGTCACTCAGCCCACTCACTCTCTCAGTACATGGGTTTAGGGTTCAGGTGTTAGGGTTTAGGAATGTCTCGCACGCCCTAGCGGCACTAACGACCTTAAAATCACACATGCAGATGAAGCGCGTGGTGGCCATGGCAGTTTCGAAGCATGATGGACCCCAAAGGTATAGCGTGCGATTGCATGGGGCTCTGATACCAGGCCTTCAAAAAAAGGGAACACGTAGGTGAAGGCCTCTGGGAAATGAGCTGGTCATAGCTTTAATTTCTTTGCACCTGGTTTCGGATGATCTTGTGCAACCCTAACTCTACTTGAAAGCCAGATAATTCTACTTATCTTCAATCTGACAGGCTTTACGTAGGCTACCCCAATTGGACTAAGTCCCATGGACCTCCAGCTACATTGTGCAAGAGTGCGGGGCCCAAACTTTACCTGTAGTGACCACCAGCCCATCATAGCTAGGGTGGTACTACATTAGGCTTCGGGATTGACTACATTCTAAGCATACGACTTTCACAGGGTTGGGCCTTATCTAACAACGGTAACCCGAACAATTATGGTCCGACTTCAACAGTCTCTCCAAACGTCAAGAAGCAGTACCAGAGCTCAGGAAAGATCTGTGGATCTTTTCATTGGGTTCGCAGAGAGGGTACGTCTGACTACGACTAAACATAGTCGATGTCTTTGATCTCCTTCTTTCTGCCCTGCAACAGGAGAAACAGCACATTACGGCATGACAAGAGTTCCATTGAAATGGGTACAAGATTGCCAAAAGCATCCTAACTTGACGCAATAACTACAGGGCTCGGCCACCATCGCACCATGGTGTCCTTGAAGCACGAGGATAAGACTCCGGGCATTGCGAGCTAAATTCTGAAAGCTTGAGCCCTCCATCCCTAACCAAGCCCTTCCATGCGACCCCCTAGGCCCTAACCCTGCACTCCTAGACCCTGAACTCAAAATTCTAAGCTCCTACTTCACAGGCCCCAGGGACTTCCTCGGTAGTCACCGTAGACATTGACCCGTAGCTGTTCTTCTTGTTGGTGTCGATACCTATGGCCTGGCGCTTATAGGCTTCAAGGTTTAGGTTTACAAAGGGTTATATAGGGATTATACAGGGGTTCTATAAGGGTCACAAAGGCCTTCTATAGGGATGCTATAGCAGTTGTAGAAGGATGCTACAAGGATTTAAGGTTTTTGTTCTAAGGTTTGCAAAAGGTTCTTCTGCTTTAGCCTTTTCCTTCGAAACGTGTTCTCCATCATAACATCAGTGGGGAACGACAGCTTATAGCGCTCCGGTGCTCTCATACGTACAGGTTAAGACTGAACCTTGAAGGCTTCTGACGTCCAGACTGCACATCTTTGGCTTTTGCTGGATGCGCACAGAGCTTGTACAAAATCATGTAGCGCTTGAAAGAATATTCACTTGCGCAGGCCGTTGTTGCTTCAGGTATTTTGTGCACTGCTGTTTACTTGCCTATTCCTCCTTCCGTACATTAGCACCGTGCATTCGCACCTGCCATACAACTGTCAGAGAGTTATGCAGAGGGTCGCCAAGGAGATCAAGCAATAGCAGCAGCCATCACCCAAAATAGTCCTTATCAAGCACAGACCCCAGACCCTTCGTCGTCAGCCCTTTCATTCAACAGGTCTGCAATCCATCCCAGAGCCATTAATTAAGAACTAAGGATTTCCTGAACTTCCGGCACTGTAATCACACTGTAATCAAGCTACTGGGCATTTTGTGTCTCATCGCCTGTTTTCAACTTGTTCTCCATAGCCTATCCCTCAGCCTGCAAAGCTAAGCCTCAAACACTTTGCTGCAAACCCTGACCCCTGAACCTGCAACTTTGACTTAAGACCCTAGCCCATAAACCCCTATAGACCTGAACCCCCAAGCACTCTACACGATCTTCCCTGGCCGATAAGCCCCACACTGTAGCCCCAAAACCTAAATTCCAACCCCCCAAGCAACCTTTACAGCCTCAACCAAAAACCTGAAACTCCAACCCCGCGGGAAGTGAAAAACTTTAAACATATGCAACATGGCTGTTGGTATGTTATACTTTCAGGTTTGCTAGAGAATAGTAACACCTGCACCTCAACAGTTGGCAAAATATTGCCCTAAATTCATGTACGAAAAACCATCAACAAGGCCAGTTTTCTACATACTCTGGGTCTCAACCCTCATCCTACACCTGGGACATGAATCCCTAAACCCGAATCCCAAAATCCTTGACCCCTAGACCCAAGCAAGTAGTAATTCAGGCTTGTAGATTCACTGTGGCGCCTTTATCGGCTCGACCTTGCGGTGCAGGCTTTTTGGCCCAAGGTTGGGAATTAGGGTTTATATACCTAGCAAGCTGGTAGCCCATACTGTACTTGCTGTCTACATTTTGAATTTTCCCTCGTTTGGGATAAGTTAATGTAGCCAATGATTTTGCGTAACCGGGTTTTCCAGGGTTTAGGGCCAACAGCTTAGGGTTTCAGGTAGGCTGGGGTTACATAGGCGCAGTCGTCAGAACTCCTTGTGTAGCACTGACCCCCGCACCCCCTTCTTCTGAGACTATGTAATGGCTTGGGAGGACCCCGCACCCTGTAATAGTGGTGTAAGAGTCATATAAGAGGACCCTCATATAGTCATGACTACAGGGTGGGGGGTCCACCTAAGTAATGGCACAATATAGGGGATGGTGATTTCTAGGAGCTGGAGGGCTTACTATTGAGGGAGAGGATTGACCCTGCGCCAGAAGTAGTTTGCGGGCCCTATGGCTTTTAAGAAGATGTGCAATGTGTGAAGATAAATCTATCGCCTTACTCATGCCTCACTTCACCTGCATCACATAACCTAAGGCTACTGGTCATAGGTATCAGCCACCTTCATAGTCCCACATGCGAGCGCTCTGAAGGTTGATGGGTATAAGAATATATGGACCATAGAGTTTAGGTTGCAGGCTTTGGGTCGGAAATGTATGGGATTTAGAGCTGCAGGTCCAGGCTATGAGCTCAAAAGAGTAGGAGTTCAAAACAGTGAGGGCGATTGGTGATCGCACTCTACCAAGACTGTAATCCTGGGGTCGTTGTATAAGCTACAGTCAATGTTTCCTACCTGGACATGGGTTCCTTGTGAGGGGCTAAATCAGGGACTATACTAAACTACAAGAGGGACCGTCATCATGTCCAGTTAAAGCTCCCTTGACAAAGCTACTGTTGACAATAGCTCATATGTCATATGCCCATGTTAGGACCCATGGTTAGGATCTTGGATAATATTTTTCGGCCGGCTCAATTCGCAGGAGCTTGGGTACATCTGGCTTGCCTGGGTTGTCTTTGGCCTGGCTGGCTTACTCTTGGGCTAGGCCCGGTCTTTTCAAAACGCTACGATGCTTAGCGGGTGTGTGTCTGATTATTTTATGCCTATGCCTCAAACATCTCCTTCCTCTAGATGAGAAACCGTGGGCCAAAAACCTTCAACCCCAACAACTAAGACAGCATGTTCAGTACAGCCTGACAGAAATCCTTCATACCTCTTGCCCCGCCATGTTATCTTCATAGGGTTCTCACCCATCACGAAAACCCTAGCCTAACTGCTTGGACCCCATCTGCCCCTTCTCCCTAAGCCGAAAAAGGATCCCTCGTTGTTGAAAGCCCCCAGCCCTGAACCTCATACATCCCTCTGATCTATTCCTATATGGGCACTTCAAATCCTGAAGGGCGAACTCATCTTTGGAAACCCTTTATGGCAGGTTGTCAGAATGCTGGCCCTAATGCTTTGAGTCCCTGATCTAAAGCAACCCCTAAAAATAGGCCACCCCAGAAAGGGACCATAATTTTAGCAACCCTAATATATCCCTTACTGGCTATGAACCCTCCGTAGACTCCCAGTTTCCATTTCAGTCTCCATGTTCTTGTCCATTTGATTCCCTACTATTGTGGTAACATGCCTGTATAATCCCTACGTACTATATTCTGGTCTGCACCCATAACGGCCCCAAAGCATTCTCGCCTCAACTGGCTCGACCTGAACACAGAACGGCTTCAGGGTTCCAAGGGCCTAAGGGGTGTTGAGGATGTTTGGGTTTTAGGGTATATTTCTTACTGCTCTGCACTCTCGGTGATTTTCGCTTCTGCCTGACTTCTTACAGCATGCAGGGAAAGCAGGGCCCTTTCGCATAACAACTCTAAAATAGCACCAGCATGCATTGACCAGCCGGTCCATCAACCAACGCGCCTATGCAATCCGGTCACCAAGCCTCCAAACTTTGGAAACCTTAAACCCTGAACCCTAACCGCTGAAACCTAAACCCTGAACCCTAAACCCAGAATCCTGAACCCCAAACCCTAGCCAAACAACTCTGAAGCATCCTGGCCTTGTTCGGCTCCACCTTTTGGCGAATGTTTGATCCGAATGGTTAAAAGAAGGTTTAAAGGGAACACATAAGGATACAGTAGGGTATGTAGATGTTATGAAGGTTTAAAGTTTAGGGTTTTGAGCTTGGCGTCATTTATCGTGCAAACAGTGATAGTTGGGCTTTAAACGACCCTTCAAGCGCATGGCTGCATGCGAAGTGCACCGTGGCTGGCCATGCAACACATTCACCCAAGCCATGCCGTCTGGCGGCCAACCCATTTTGGGGGGCAGTGGGCGGCCTATTTCTGCCTTGAGTTTAGGGTTTTGATGCTAGAAGCTGAGAACCAGTTTGCAATCAACTTGTTAGGCGAAGTCGGTCTAATTTGCCCACTTGGCTCAAGAAATAAGAGGCTCACGGTGTTCCCACCAGCTTTGCAGGGTCGGGGCTTTCAAGGTTGAAAGCTGTACCGTTTAAGGGTGAGGTGTGGAAGGCTTGAACATACTTGATATGGCTTAAGGCCAGTTCAAGGCTTCTAGGGAGTCTCTACCGGTAAGCTTTAGTGTAGCTTGATGGCAGGAGTTTGACAATCTTTTGACCTGCAAGAGCGCGTAGGGGTTGGCGGGTGGGGTGGGGGCTCATTAGACACCGTGTTTGCGTACGTATGTACCTTGCCGGGCCAGTTAAGTCTACCAACCCTACGTTGAGGGTGGGAAAATAAGAAAGGCTTTCGTCCATTAGTAGATAATCTTGAAAGGTTTATGGTGTAGATTGAAATCACCCTGAAACCTCAAACCTAAAACACGCCAAGATCTCAGATTAAAACGGCAAAGCATTTAGGTGCACTCAATCGCGCGGTTGCCTCGAAAACGAGAACAAGAGAGCTGATTCTGACAACTGATTTTCTCGTAAAATAATCACTAGGAATTCAAGGCTCAAGCATTGATTATTGAGCTACCCCTTGTAACGGACCTAGCGTGAGTGGATCATACTGGATCTCTACCCTTACATGTATGCAAACCCTCTTTAATAATAGAAACAACAGCGGAGATGCTCTGTGTTGTTTTTTTTTGATATTGCTGATGTTATTGTTTTTTTTTTTTGGTGGGGGGTGAGGGGGGGGGCACTACAATTGCAAGTGCTTACTCAAACCCTTGGTTATCACTTGAATATTTCTCATATGCCCTAGAGGTAACCAAAAGCCTGTTAGCCCTTGGTGCTGGTTTGGTCCACTCTTGCCTTTGCTGGGCAACTTAAACAAAGCTATTGCTTGCCGCGAGGAACTACAAAGCTTTCCGAAATGTGATCCATGAATAACCCTTTTCTGGATGCACTAGCTTCAGGCCCTATACCCTTAAATCTAAATTGCTGAGGGCCGAGGAGGCTGACGAACCCAGAAGTCTTGATGTGCTTGCTGGCCGGCCTATGTGTCTGACTTCTTCTAGAAAACCAAAGCGGATACCGACTTTTCGAAGCAGGCAATCCCAGAAATGGAAAGGGGGTCCCTGGGCTCAAAGGTTCAAGAACTGCTTTACCAACATACGCGGGATCCTTATGTGGTTTTGAGGCTTGTCACACAACACTTGAATTTTGCAATGTGGGCTGGAGTTATTTGCTGGAATATTCAGTTGGGGAGTTACCAGGCGGGCCCTTACATAAGCAAAAATAAACGCTTGTATGCTGAGATTTGCCGCCTGAAGTTTCCTTGGATGCATTGTTTCCCCCAGAATGGGTTCCCTGTACAAAAGCCCACCAATATTTGCACATTCACCAGCAGGACGCTTGACACCCTAAGCACAAAATGTTCCAAAGGTATTCCATGGATTCTATGGAGGGGTCCCCTGGTAGCTTTCTCTCACAAGGAAGTTTCCATGGTACCTTCGTTTGCAAAAGGTTTATACTTAGACCCCCAAATCCTGGATCCAGGCACCTGGTTGTCAACGTCCTTCTCAGGTGTCACTGCCAAACGTCGATTGCCCAGCCTGAGGTGTCCTTCCACGGCCTGAGGGTTTTCATTTATCTTGTTTCTGATCCAGATGTTGAAGGATAGCCTGCAAGAGTCTTAGGGCGCGAATGCAGAAGTCTGTGCTAAGAAGCATTCTAGTCTGGTGCGACAGCCATCAGCTACGATGGGCAAGTTAGGCCATTCTCAATCTCTCATGTTGCCTTCACTTGCAAATAGTTGCCCACCACAGGCTTGGTATGACAGCACCTGTTCCACTGTTGTAGATTTCTGATTCAGAAACCCCCTCCCCCTAAGGAGGATGATAATAGGGGTCCTAACAGTAAGGCCCTTAAAAGGAAGGGGTTTGTTGATCAGCGGTCTACATTATTCAAGGTTACATTCCAAAAACATCAAGAAATCAGACTAAGTCTGCTTGAATGTGTGCTGTCGGCTCTGTTGTCGGTTTCTCCAAAGAGCTACTAAGTTGCCCAATAACCACTTTTAGAAAAAAACAAAAAAAAGAAAAAAGCATCCTTTTTCCTAACGTTCAGCTTTGATACGAAGATCCCCGCCCCCCCGGCAAGACAAAAAGGGGCGGGAAGAAGGGCACTACTGGGGTACCTAGGCTATGGTGTGTCAGTGGGCATCCCTTTAAGAAAGACGCTGCAGGATGTGAGGCCATTGCGGGTGAATCGGCGACCTACAGCCTGTTTCCGGCAAGGTTCTGAAGGAATCCGCAACACCAGGAATTGTAAACCCTAACACTTGCGCCGCCTGCAGTCGTTCCACGATCTGTCCGAGATCCAGCTCAAACCTGAGGTGTGGTGGCAATGGCAAATGGATAAAAACAAGCAGCGATGTTCAACTTGAGTAACATCATGAGGGAGCCATGTAGCTTACTTTAACTATATAACCATGTTCTGGCAACTTAACCACGAGGACCCCACATATCATGTCCGCTCTAACCTGTTCAACGGGGTCTCACAAAGATTTCAGCCCCTGTCAGGAGCTCCATAGGCCCTTCTTCGCGACAGCTTCAAGTCAATCAATGGTTAGTTTGCATGCGCGATTTTCTTTGGGCCACAAATCCTACAGTAGAATCCCTCAAAAACGGTACTTAGCTTCCGAAATCACGTAGGGCTCCGCTCCAACTATGGAAACATGGAAAATGTATGCGTTGCTTAGTTGCCCACTGGCAAAGAACACCACAGAAGCACTCAAACGTGGCTCTTTAAAAGCCTCCTTCTCTGACATGTACACATGCTTCAAGTTCTCCCTGCAAACCATTGATTTTGACCCAAGCACATCCTTTATGATCACCAAATCACTCTGCATGCTCCCTACTTCAATCCTCATGACTGTACTTCAGACACTCCAACCCAGAGAATCCCCTGTGCTACTCAGCACGAACCATTTAGAACCCCTGAAAGAATCCGGCGAGCCCTGCCATCGTCCCCATGCCCGTCCCTGCGCCATTTTCAAGAGAACCCACAAGAAGCACCCTAGGCCTTATGCCCAAAATACACCCAAAATACACTTGATCCCTGCATGTACTGTGCAGGTAAGCAGCTGCCTACGCAAATTCTCAAGCTGCATCTCGATGGGTACTTGCGTATCTGGCATCTCCAGCTCGATTCTTCTTACCTTGGTTTGGTTGGGACGCAAGGTTGCTGTTAAGGAACTTAAAAGCAGTGCTGGCCTTGACGCTTTGCAAGCAAATTTCTTCAAATTTTGGCCGCTTTTGTGGTGCATTGGCTGTAGGTCCCTGAGGTCCAGGCATAACTCCCACACCCTAAACCCTAAACCCTAAACCCTAAAACCCTGAACCACACATGTGTTCAGGCTAAGGTTGGCGAGCTCTGCTTGAGCTGTGAGGGCTTGAGTGGAGAATGGCTTGGTAATCATGACGAAGCACCAGGTCCCAGTTCTTTTGATATCAATGATAGCGACTATTGTGGGATGTAAGATGTAAAAGAAACTGCAGCGGATGTAGGTTTTAAGAGGATCTATGAGGAGGCTTATAATAGGAACTAGAGTCAGAGTGTTTTCCTACCTCTTTGACTCTTTCACTGACTTGTGTTGAATTTGCGCAAACACGCACGAAAACAATGGGGTCCAGATTCTGGGGCCCAAGCAATTTTCCAAACCATGTGTGCAGACAGAAAGTCAAGGTGTGCAGGGGCCATACCTCTGGCTTTTAGGACCTAAACCCTGAACCCTGTTTAGGGTCTAGGTCTAGAATGTACCCCTAAACCCTAAACCCTAAAACCCCCTAACCCGGGCTGCAAGAAGTTCAGTCTCAACAGGTCTGAAAAGGTCTGAGGCCTTGAGCTCTTTGAGCGAAGAGCTGATTTGGGCTTCAAGGGGGCTGACTTCCTCTGAGCTGAGCCCCGAAGTTGCAGCTTAAGGACTGCTGGGGACTTGTGCAAGAAGGCATTCTGGGAATCATAAGGCTTCGGGATTTCAAGGTAGGGGGTTTAGGGTTTAGGGTTGGTTCTCTTGCGGTGCGGACCTTCCATTGAAGGACCTTTCAGCTTGCTAGCCGTAAAATGCACTTCGTACTCCCATGAGACCTGAATACCTTTTGCGAGTAGCGGGGATGCCTGGGAACTTAGGGAACTTAGAACTGCCCGCTTGTAGTGGGCTGTTACTGTATGTTTGCTCTCGATGAGGTCTTCATTACAAAGCGCTGGCAAGTGCTGGCTTGCAAATTTTAGCTACGAAAGATATGGAACCTCCGTTTACGAAGTTCCGGCCAAAATCGCAAAATTTCCTGCAACTCCTACAATTTCTTCGCCCATCTCCCAAACCAACTACTTCAGACATAAGCGAAACCCAAATCTGAAACCCCAACACTTGCCCCGTCTCATGAACATGCTGAAGACTCTGCCCCAGGTGCTTCCTCCCCAGGGTAAGCGCCATCCCCTCAGGGACAATCACATCACAGATCGGGGCTGTGACAGACTGGGTCTGTAGGTGGGGCTTCCAAGACTAGGATACGTTTTGCTAAGAAGACATGGGGAAATAAAGGTATAACATTCCTACTTCTTAAAGCTACTACATTGGCGCTGAGGGTTTCGTTCATCTGCCTGCCACGCGCTTCCGAGACTTTTTAGCGCCTTGGCGCGGCCAACAACACAAGCAAGCACTGAAATCAGTCGTAGCTGTGATACTTTGTGCCAACCCACGCCAATCTCCACGTAACTATTTGGGGGTTTCCCAAAATTATGGGTACCATTTTGGGGGTCCCTATAATAAGGACTATAGTATTTTGGGATCTATATTGGGTTCCCCCTATTTAGGGAAACTACCATTTACACGATCCTCAAAAATTAGCCTCCAACTCCCTGGACGGGTTTGCTGTAGGGGATCAGCCCAGGCCTCCCTGCATTTCCATCTCTTAGGCTTTGAGTCTAGGGTTTAGGGTTTAGCCTTTGTAACCCCTATATGCTCCCAGGTTTCCAGGGGCGCATGACTATTTTGCTGAAACAAATATCTCTAACTATACAGTCAGCCATAACAGTCCATGGTTTTTGGCGGGAAAAGGGGGCTTCTAGGGAGTTTGGGGATATAATCCCCCTTACGTACATAGGTTTTGGCTTTGGGCATATTATAGTAAGATCCCCATATACCCGATATTCTATCTACGTAAGGCGAACTATAACCCCAATATATACCCTATTATCATGTGGTAATTTCCATTTTCTTTTCCATTATCCCAATATTACTCGCCATATTTTTATCTACTTAAGTGTGGGGGCCATTGCTAGATGGCAGCTGGATGGCTACAAAAGAACCCCATGGGCATGTTACTGGTAGCTGTTCAGGTATCCTTGGTAGGGTGTTAGGTCCAGGGTGTGTGGTTGACGTAGTCTAAATCACGCAATGCCTGGCTGCATCTTGCACATGGACCCCTGACCTCCACAGGACCCACCGCAACAAAATCAGCACCAAATGTTGATTGCGGATTTGCAAGGGCCTTGGGCCAACCCCCCACCCAGTAATGTCCACTGCAAGGGACTATTGTAGGTAGGCTGAGGCCTTTTAGCTCCATATTTAGCGTCTATTAAGGCAGGAGGGACTGACCTAACAAGGAGCGTAGGCGTAGACAGGCACTGGAAGGAACCTGAAGCCCAAAACCCCAAAGATGCAATCACGGAAGTTCCAAGCACGGTACCCTAGAGCAAAGCTCTAAACCTCAAATGGTAATTTCCCAAAATAAGGGGACCCCAATATAGACCCCCAAGTACTATAGGGCTTTTTATGGGGACCCCCAAAACAGTACCCCTAATTTTGGGAACTACCCAAATAAGCCTGAAAAATCAACCCCCAAACCTTCGAACCCCTAAACCCTAAACCCTAAACGAAACCTCGAACCCCTAAAGAGCCTTGAGGGCGGCCAGCAGGGATCGTTGGTGCAGGCATGGCGTAGAGGAGCTACTGATGTTCTCAGATCTCCACGCTAGCCGCCATATTCTATCTACTTAAGGGGAACTATAACCCCAGTATATATATATATAAATATCTACCCTATTATCATGTAGTAGTCTGATTTTCTTTTCCATTATCCCAATTACCCCCCATATTCTATCTACTTAAGTGTAAAGACGGCCCAGGGGGTTGTCAATCGTGTGTCCCCACTTGGGAGGCTGCGTAGTGCTGTACATGGCAGTAGTATGCTAACAGGCTGGCAAGGCCTGGGACAAGTTCTTGCCAACAGATTGTCTGTTCATGATTGTTGCTATGCACGGATGGCTCTACACGCCTTAGTAAGCCCTAGGTTGAGAATGATCTGCAATCACCTCCTTTGCATGGTATAGATCAAGCTCTCCCTCTAAGGTAATCTGAATCTGGGGCGGCAAGGGGCCAAATTGGTACAGGTGTGAAACCAATGTACTCAAGATGCCCGGAAACCATAACCCCTGGACAGTGTGCAGGTGTCAAACTGCCATGTTTAAACTTGTGAATGCCCGCAGCAGAGGAAAGGTTGCAAGTTTGCAGGAGACGGGATTGGGGCGGTCTGGGACTTTTGCTTTTGAGTAGTTCGCGAGTGAAGGATGTTGCTCTTGCTGTTGCTTGCGAATTGGGTGGATATGGAGGTGAGGGGATTCCCTACGATCATATAAGCATTGTGATTAAACCTTGCCAATCCTACCACGCGTTCCTGTCCTCAAGGCGAACATGCATGTACTCCTTTTCGAGTCTCATTCCAGAAAATGGTGCAGGAATAGGGGACGATCCATCGCAGACCATAGGAGGCAAGTATGACATAGTGCAGAAAATGAAGTATTCCGAACCGGAAGAGCCTTGGTCGCGCGCACAAGCGTCTAGCTTCAGCAGGGACATCAAACATTGTGCCCAATTCGACATGCAAACAACTTTCGACAAAACCCCAAATCCAGAAAGCCTGCTTCTGGGATTCAAGATTGCTTCGGGCTGTGGCTCGAAAATGCCTCCGTGTCAAAGTTGAAGGCAGCATGCTTTTGCAAGACTTTATGGCGCAAAACCCTGTGCCCTTTTTCAAGGAAGCATGGAGCTCATCCAGATCCAGAGTAGAGTGTTTCCTAGTCCTTTCTGGGGTGTCATTCTAGTTGAAGTGACGGCAAGGACTTGTTGACACAAGTAAGTTTCCATCAAGCCATGTAAAGCCCTAAGAGGCCCTGAGGACAGTTCAGGGTGTAGGGTGTCTGCTTGCGGACCCATGCATTCATAGAGCCGTATATACAGGGGGTTGACAAACTCTCGTGGGGTAGTCTCCAAAAAACCAGTGACCACGAAATGCATACCCAATATGCGGTGCCCTACACAGGTCTTAGACATGGCCTTCTTTCCTGGAAACCTACATAAAAACAGATTATTTTCAACAAATGGGGTTCCCTTTCTAAGATTCTCCGAAGACAGGATGATTCTATTTGGGGGTAGGTAAGCGCGCCCCCCAGTTTTGGAACTATCTTTCAGATAGGGCTCACAATAAGGCTTCTACGGGAAGATAGCTTTGGGTAAGCTCCTTAAGACCCTTTAGTACCATTTAGAGTGTACTGAAGTAATCTTAACGTTGGCTAGTGTCCCTCACGCCAGCCTTACTTGTATACTTGCTTTCAACAAAACGGAAGCACTTTGGTCTGCTTTGCTATATCATGGAGCTAATACATGCCCTTATCCCCTACTGAGAACCGATGAGCCATAGTCTGACCTCCTCGTATCCCCCTTAATATCCCCTAGATTAGTCCCCTAAAGCCCCTTAAAGGAATTTAGATTATGGCTCATATCTTGGTATGTTATTTAAGGACAGCCACCCAGAATAAGCTACTTGACAGGCCTTGGGCGCCAAGATCTGCACTCGAGGGGCGGCCTGTATCCAAGCAGGCGAGACGACCTGAAGAGTTTACCAACTGGCTCTTACTAGGAAATAGGGAGACTGTATTATGTAGGGATTATATTACTTAGTTCCCTACTAAGAACCAGTAAGTTATGGAATCCCAATAGCGGATATGAAAGGGGATGTGTAGGGATATATCCGGCATGAGGTTAAGAGTATAGAGGACTCTATACTTAGAATGAAGGAAAATCAAATGGAAAGGGAAACGGAAATGGAATGAAATGTTTTCCTTTAGAAGTGATTCTAGGGATTGTATGTAGGGGCAAGATAGGTGTTTTCATTCAGGCTTCTACGTACTTGTGGTGGAGAGAAGCGGAGTTCGCATACTTTGCGAAAAGTGGCAAAGGATTTGTGGCGGAATTGTGCTCCTTTTTTTTGCGTTTTTGCATGCTCGACTTAGACAAACCCGTCGAACAGGGGGTAAGCCTAACCGTACCATACAATACACTGCCCGCTCTTTCAGGATGAGAGCCGAATGCCTTACCACAACCTCATTGCCCCAACACTCTTTTACATTACAGGCCCTGCCTTCCAGGCGGCGTTACCGGAACCAACAAGTATGTTTAGGGCTTCAGGCTGCAAGGAAAAGGTGCCCTGGCCCTTCCCCTGTTGTAAGCTTGAGCGTGGTGGGGGGCTCGGTTTCAATGTTCTACTTCCCTGGGTTGGTCCTAAAAACCCTTTGAAAAATATTAGTATATAGGGTCCCTGATTAAAGCTATTAGGGAAAACATTAAATATCCCAGGGACTTACCCAGTTCCCTGAAAACAAAAAAGAATAGCACAAGACTCTGGCAATGAAACGCTATGACTCTGAGCCCTGGTCCGTATTGGCGGAGGCAATCCTTGTAAGCTCGAAGAAGGAGTCCCTCTGATCCCTATAGGGTTCTTCACAGGAACCCCATGCTCTCCTTGCGTGATCCCCCTATAACCCTTGGGCCTGTTTGAAAAGAAGCTTTCCACAGCCCGCCTCCCGTATCTTTCAGAATCCGAAGCCCTGAAGGGCAACACTTAGATGACTCCTTGAGCGATGTACTTCCTACAGTGCATCCCCCCTTCATCCATCAAGTCAAAAAAGCACATGCCATGTAATCTGCAAACGAAACCCAAGGGGTCCAGATACCTACATTGTGCCTGCTTAGGCCCAATTTACCTATATAGAACCCCCATTGGGAAAACTAGAAAATTTGGTTCTTTGCAGACCCCCTTTCCCCGTAAGAAGACCCTCATGAGGTTGCATGGTCCAACCTTTTACTAAATGCTTCGTACCCTACAGTTTTCTCAGTCCTAATTAACCCTACACCCTAGCCAGCCTGGCAGCCTTTTGATTCACAAGGCTTCAAAAGCTAAATCCCAAATTCCTGAGCGCTACAGCTGCGAACCCTGAACCCCTCAGAGACAGCGGCGCTGTGCGCCACCAGGGCCACGAGGGCCAACGCCGGGGCTACGCTGCGCAGCCGAAGAGCCATGGTATGGGAGCCTCCATCTACAAGGGTTTTCGTGTCAGGCTTGATCGGGTTTAGATAAGTATGTGCGTGTGTCTAACGTGCATGTATACACGTAGGTATGAAATCCAACGTAGCATACATGCTTTTGTGCATGTATGCAGGTAGGTAGGTACGTAGGCATGCAAGCATGTATGTTTTGCGAGTACTGTAAGGTGGCTTAATGTGATTGAACGACGTAAGGTACACGTGTATGCATGTAGATATGTGTACGCAGGAACGTATGTGCACACCCATAAAAGGTCAGCGCGATGAAGAATCATCTACCCTTGGGCACCGGTAAGCTTACAAAGGACAATTTGAGGATACGAGGTACGAGAATGTCCAAACGCTCGTGCTGCTCGCTTGGACGGTAAAAAAAGTAGAATCACGAAAGGTGATGACGCATGACAAGAACAAGACAGGGCATGGTGAACACAGCAAGAGGAGCACACGTAAGATTATACCAACACTCAAAGTAAGGGCATAAATGAGAATAAATGAGAAGTATGGCAGGAATAACTATATGACCGAGTCCTTACACTGGGAGGCTTGGGGCAGGCTTGCTTGGCCTGCTGCGTTGAGAGTTCAGGCGGGGTAGGTATGGCTGCAGCCTCCGCCTACACTACACTGCCCTGAACTTCTCGTGTAGGGTCGTAGTTTCTTCTAGGTAGAGAAACTTGTCCGAAGCATGGGCAACTGGATTATCATGATTCAACCCGTCACCCAACTAGTCAGGGACCTCCAGGACGCCAGTCCTCCATCGATTTTCAGATTACTAGGTGCTGGGAGCTTTCAGTTCGGAACATGAGGTGCAACATGGTTGATGACATGGATTCTAGTTTAGGGCTGGGATTCAATGCAGCATTGCGCGGCTAGCAGCTCTTAGACACATGTGGTTGGCTGCAGGATTTGAGGGGAGAGGTCAGCTCTCTGCGCGCGCTGAGCTTGAGGAAGGACGAACTCTACATATGCCTCCAAGTCCGTTAGTCTGCGACACGTATCCACACCTTAGGATTTGGAATCTGCGTGAGCACTGATGCACACCATCCCCTAGATTTATAGATGCTTCCCTCAATGCGAGAGATAGCAACATGTTCTGAATTCCAACGAGCCTCAAAAACAAACCTCACTTCTTCAGCCAGGGACTTGAAAGTCTGGAAACCACCTGACACTGAAACCGGTCCCGACATAAGGTCAACCCCAAATCTCCGTATGATTGCGGCAATCATTAGAGGGGCTTTCCATGGCGCAAATATGCGTCAGGGACCAGTCAGTACTTGTGTTTCCCCCCTGCCTGGGGGACCGCCGACTGCTTCTTCAAAGTGCTGAGCCCAGCGGCTGCATACACCACGGCTTTCAACAAGCTGTGTTGAATATCGAGCTTTTTGCGTTAAGTTGCGCCAGTGAGGTATCAGACCACATCCCCTCCATTGAGCTCCAACATCTTCCTTACAGAATTCGACATCGCTTCAACACTTTCAAGACTGTAAAAGAATCCAGGTGGGAATGAGTAAACATGCAACCACCAGTTAGGAGCTGGACGGGTACTGCCACACGACATCAGTCCGAAACCCTATACCGTTAAACTCTGAACTCTGTATTAGGGTTATATAGGGGGTATATTGGGGTTATATTGGAGTCATGTTAGGGTTATATAAACCAAAGCTTTGCCTTCCATCAGGTTATGTACTGAATGCTGCTTGGCCGATACATCAGGACATGCCTGAAACCTAGATTGTGAAAACCGTGGGTGGCAAAATTGTAGGGACTGGCTAAAGCCGAAGCATTCCTAAACCCTGGACGCCACTCGGATGCTAGTTTGACTTAGTAAGTCGACTTACTATCCCCAACAACCCTTGTACTAAGCCCCATGACCCCGGTTACTAAGGTGATGTAACCTTAAATCAAGAGAAATTTCAGGTGGAGAGTTACCTGGTGGGTATCCTGACATAAGGCTTATATGAGGCTTACATGGGGAGCCTAGGCTACCCCCTAAACCCTAAACCCTAAACTCTAAACCCTAAACCCTAAAGGGATATAGAAGGGATAGGTAAGGCTCATATGGAGCAAACTAGCCACCTGAAAGTTCCTCAGACTAAATCCTCGAGATGGCACAAGCTTGCAGGTCTGCAGCCTACATTTGACATGACTCTTTAAAAAGGGGTTTAGACACGCGCATCGCTCACAGCAAACACTAAAAGGGGTTTAGGGATTTGGGTTTAGGGATTTGTGTTTTAGGGTTTAGGGATTTGGGTTCAGGTATTCGGGCGGATTTGGGTTTAGGGATTTGTTTTTTTAGAGTTTAGGGATTTGGGATTAGGGATTTGGGTTTAGGGATTTGGGTTCAAGGATTTGGGATTAGGGATGAGGGCTTAGCGTTTAGGGCTTAAGGAATCCTTTGCCCTGTTGGATGCTCTTCGTACAGGCTTACACAGGGTTTGCACAGGTACATGTGCAGATATCAGAATGTAAGGTTTGGCAGCTTGTAGCAGTTCTGGCTTTTTACATGAGACTCTCCGCCACCAATGTCACAAAGCAAAACTTAGAAGCTCCCTTCCATGCTTCACGTTAAGGCTAAACGAAAAGACGACACTCGACTCCGACTTAAGCCCCAAGCCCTGACGCAAGCTAACCACCCGAAAGCCATAAGAACCCTGAACCACCACTCCAAACCCTAAGCCACGTTCGTTTCGCTCTATAAGGCCGCCCCCCACTAAGGGCGGCTTGTGGGTTGTAGGGAGTGGAGCAATGGATCCATCTAATATTCTCTGTATTATCCACCTGGTCTCCCTGCCAATCACCAGCAAGTTCAGGAATTCCTACTGCTAATCTAAGCTTGCTAGGGATTTCGGGGGCTTCCTGAAGCCTGAACTCAACAGGCAGAGTATAGTCCCCCTTAAGTAGATAGAGTAGGGGGCATGTGGGGATCTTACTATGATATACCTTAGGAGGACTCCCCACCCTGTAATAGTGGTATACTAGGAATATAAGAGGATCCTAATATAATTACCATTATCCCTTATAGTGACTATTACTGGGTGGGGGGTCCACCTAAGATATACCCCAGAAGATGATATAAGGGGGGACTATATGGGTTTGGGGTGGGTAGAGTGCAGGGCCCGAACCCTGAACCCAGCAGCGTACGGGGCTGGAGGAGACCTGTGGCAAGTCTCGGAGAGCTTGCACCAACAGCAGAACCTCAAGGCTGACAGACTCATGGGTTATCATTATTCGTTATTGATAATATTAGTGTTATTATGGTTTATTACTTTGATTATTAATATCATTATTAGCTATCATCAGAATCATCAGCTATTATTTGTTAATATTATTACTAGAATAATGATGTTGTTAGTGTTATTATTGGTGGCAGTAACACAGCTGCTATTGTTACGAATGGTCTCGATGCAATCTTGATGCTTCAAACGACCCATTACCAATCATGTCGGAGACTTGTGGGCCGTCCTTGCTGCGTCCTCTCAAAGGCCGGCAGGGACAGAGGAGTCTAAAGACGTCTAGGCTTTGGGGTTGAGGGCATCTCTCCAGCACTGCAAAGTTGGGGGAGCTATATATAACTAATAACTATAACTCCTCTTCTAAGTGCCCGTGAACCACCAGATGCCCCGAACACCTCCGAACTAAGAGCCGCTGGTCTTTGTCTGAACTTTGAAAGGCAGCACCTTCTACTGCGCTCTTCTTGTAAGATTTAGAAAATTACTAGAAGACTCCTGGATATGGGGTGGCATCATCTGTCTGACCCCTAAACCCTAGGCCTGAAGCCCAAATTCAACCCCAAAAGCCCCAAACTCCTAAAAACGCCCAAGCCCTAGCCCTGACCTATAGTACCCCTATACAACCCTATATAAAACAGTAGTTTCCATTTTATTTTCCATTATCCCTACATAACTCCCAAACCCTAACACCTCAGCCCTAAACTGCTTAACCCCTTAACCTGCACACCCCCAAACTCGCCTAAACCCTAAACCCTAAATCCTAAACCCTAAACCTTAAACCCTAAACCCTAAACCTTAAACCCTAAACCCTAAACCTTAAACCCTAAACCCTAGCCCCCCCCAAAAAAAAAGAACTCAGGCTCCGACAGCTCCTATCTCCTTATCCCCATCCTGCACACGAGCAGCCAGGAAAGCCTGGAGGATGCGAGTCACTGAAACGAATTTCCTGAAGTGGGCGTGGTTCAAGGGAGGTAGTTAACCTAATAGTCCCCATATTCCCTTATACTCCCTAAGCAAACTACCTGAGCCGCAAAAGTATGTAAAACAATAACCCTGAATCCATAATAACAGCCATAAAGGCCATTATTTCACATACTTCTGGGGCCCAGGTAGGGTCTTTTAAGGGGATGTCAGGCTTTAGGGTTTAGGGGGTTCGGGGTTTAGGTTTCTTTTTCAGGTGCACTACGGGGGAATGGAAGATGAAATGGAAACCCTTAAAAAGGTTCTGGGGATATACATATATCTACATATTTTTAGCTTGTATGGTGAAATTAGGATCATTCAGGAGCTGTTCAATCTCGCCTCATCAAAGCCCTAACCCCTAGATCCAAGAAAACAAAGCTAGATATCCCTATAACTTGTCTGAAGGTGTCATTTTTTAATTCCGTTCCCTGAAGCTTGGTTTACAAGTTTTGTCGTCTGGTTTCGTTGGGGCTCGCTCTTGCAAGAGAGATGAGGTGTGCGATGGGCTCTCAGGATGTGTGGGTCGTTAAGGCTTGTTGATGATTTAGTAGTTCCCCAAAAATAAGGGGACCCCAATATAGAGCCCAAAATGCTATAAAATTCAATATAGGAACCGCCAAAAAGGTACCCCTAATTTTTTAGGAAACCCTCTTTTAGGCTGAAGAGCAGCACCTTTCACTTGTCCTGCCTCTCGGATTAGAGGCGTCAAGGTTGGGATTTTAAGATAGCCCCTATATAACCCCAAAATAATCACTATAAGTTTAGGGTTTAGGGTTTAGGGTTAATCCCTGTAGTTTCCATTTTCTTTTCCATTATCCCAATATAACCCCAATATTATATGATCCCTATAACCTATATAACCACAATATAACCCCTAATATATACCCCTATAATACTATAGTAGTTTCCATTTTCTTTTCCATTATCCCAATATAACCCCAATATAACCCAAGTGCGCTCGGAGGTGGACCTTGTCGCCCAAGCAGTGTGTAAGCATGGCGCTCGTGCAAAAAAAAGCGACATGACCGCGTGGTGGAAGACTGGTTCAACCACACCACTCTTCCTAAACCAACGTAGGTGCCAGCATTTCATATAAACACAGGGCCATTACAGGAGAGTCAGCGGCGTGAATGAGGTGCATCCATCTGGACTTGACAAGCACAATTACCTTCAAGATATCCCGCCGCATTCATGCTTTCATTTGTCTGTCTGCTTAAGCCTTCCATGCCACCAGCTACTTCTGGTTGAAGCGCAAAGTGCTGTGATCACGCAGGTGAATATTTGACCCTAGATGGGAAAACGGCTGAATGAACACGACAAGCACTGCCAAGCCACCAGTCAGGTTTTAGGATGCTGCCAGACGGAAGAATAGACCTTGCAACTGAATGAAAGTTCGGCTGTAATCCATCGGCCCTAAATGCCTTAGGAACTGCTGGGGTTCTGTACACTTCATTACAATGTGGGATTGGGTTAACTCTGGCCGAGCCAAATGTTACGCGCTTCAAGCAAACAGGATGTGACCGAAGAGTCAACCTAGGCTAAACCCCGAAATGCGCCTGCTGCGTAGCGGTACAGGGACCCTCTGACAGCACCGCCACTGCACGACCTCGACTTCAGGCAACTTCCTGATATATTAGAGGGGGATATGGGAATGGCGTTTGCTGTGAAGTGCGATGATGACAGACATGCGATCGTCTAACAAGCTGGATATGCGAAAGGTTCGCGGGCATCTAGGTGTTGACAGGGGTTCTGTTTGTGCAGACAAGGCATACGATAGGGGTCCCGTCCCTCATTCGGTAGAAAAGGCTGAGGGGTTGAAGTAATTGTATCATTCAATCAACTTTTTTGTTGCCAACATCCTGCAGCATTCGTGAAACGCTTATGAAATACCATACCATACCACACCAGACTATACCCCTGGCACAACGTTTGCGACGTACAGCTCCTGACAGTCGCCTTTGGCGCCTCCAAGACATTTCCACTGTTGGAGACAAGTTTGGAATATCTAGGATTTTGCGATCCTTGTGGCCGCAAGTCGCGCGCCCAGCAATTTAGTTAACTGGGACACTACTTCCGAGATGCATGCGCGTTGACACATAGCAGCACGCTACAGGCACTGGAGTGTGTCGGGCAACACCGAAATTATGCCCCATTAGTTGAATGGTCACCAATACCTGCAGTGCCCTTGAAGACTTCTAGATTCTAGAGATTCGAGAGACAATGAGAAAGCACGTTCCTCCTCGGAAAGGGTTCAGAAGAGGGCAACGTTTATGGCTTCAAGGGGAGCACGCTTAGAATCCCAAACTCCAACAGAAAGATGCATTTGACCTTAACAAGTTCTATATATATATGACTAAATAAGTAAATAGCCAACCGTAAATTTGATAGTACTTGCACCTCAAACCTTAAACCGGAAACCTCCCCGCATGAATACCAACATCATTTCGAGGCCTGCTTGAGGTACCCTAACCAATCAAATAAAAAATGCATTTAGGACCATAGTAGAAGAAATAGAATTGGCCCTACATTACGTAACCCATATTTAGCCCCACTTTCCAGTGAAATGTCACTGTTCTTTCCCATTTGATTTTCTGGTCATCCCTAAAACCTAAACCCTACATGCATATATATATATATAAGTAAGTATATTATGTCCCTCTATACCTCTGTTATTGAGGCCAGCCTGAACCACAAACCGCCAACAGCGTAGGGTTGTGGTTTGAAGCCCCTTAGCTCGCTGCAAATGCTTCCCTGGACGGGACCATTCCCGCGGTAAGCCAGCCTAGTGAAGACGCTTCTACAGAGGTTTTAAGGCTGTGTGATGTGTATATACATAGTTAAGTATGTATAGTGTTATATCAGGGATAAGTAGGGTTAAACCGGGGATACTTTGGGATAGGGTTTAGGCGGTTTAGGGCTTCCCGATTGAAGTAGGGATGGGTATCGGGTTGAGGGTTTAGGGTGAGGCTTTGAAAAGAGCATGATAAGTGAAGGGGAACCTGAGATTATAGAGTGGTTTATTGGGATTAGAGCCTGGAGTACACCCGCCTTAAAGAGGCTTTTCAGGGATAATATGAGAACCATGAGAAAGATGGAAACGATAACATGATCGATTGACGTTTTAGGGGTTAGGGCTGGGAGCCCCTTGAGGATCCAACAGACGGAACGTTGGGCTTGAGAAGCCGCAGGGAAACGAATCAGAATAAAGATAACAACAACAATAGTCCTAGTACTAGTAACAATATTTCTAGGAAGACCAAGAATATTAACAAACTGGTACTAATAATAGTGCTAATTCAATTTGATGTTACACCCCTGTCTCTCACGGCCTGGAGCTCGAATGTTTGCAAACTTTGCATGTCGAGACTCTGTGGGACGACAGTCTCACAAGGTTCATGCCTTCCCCTGAGGTGCCGACTCTAGAAATTCTACCTACCTTAGGGTATAGAATTTAGGGCCGATCTGAACCAGACCGACAAAAGTGCTTTTGGGATCAGGATCGTGCCCCTCCTTATGACTCTGACAGTTAGGCATGAGAGCTGCCGATAACGGAGGATACAAAATGTTGGTACTCTGAAAAAGCCTTGCGCATCAACAGCTTTGGCAAGCATATGCTATAATCCTCAACGTTACAATTTTAGAAGCTGTGCTTCTTTTCGATTGTAAGATTTTTTGAAGGTCCGGATGTACCAAGCGCACGCTGACCTTGCTCGGAGTTAACTAACGAACTTCTTGGTTCTTAGCACGGTAAACATACATATATATATATATTAGGGCTTATAAATGGAAATTATTCCCATGTTCCCTGCTAACAAGCAGTAAGTCGGAGTTAACTGACAAACCTTCTCTCCAAACCCTCGGCCTCACTTGTGGGTTCTCGCGTAAGCTATCACTGCAATTCATCTTGACTTAAGCCCCAACCTAACTCTCCAAATCTTTGATCCAAGCCTCTAGGGAGATACAGCCAGGCAAGCCTACCTACCTCCAAGTAGAGCCGGTAGGAGCCCTCTACTGTATTCATGGAAGCCTGACGAGCAGAGTCTATCTTGACCCAACATGCAAGTTGATTGCTTGGCATTAAAATCCTGGACTCTGACCCAGAGACCATGAAGCTGGGCAGCAAGCAGAACCTAGGCCCTTTACCCTGACTGACACCCTGAGTTGGCGACCCAAAAAGCAGGCTTTCGGACTATGATATCTAACCATACTGAGGTCAAAGCAGTGCTCGCAAGATGGACATGACCCCGCCCTGACAAACATCGCGCATGGCATCATGGAGGGTTCAGGGCATGGGCACTGCTGCTTTGCAGCTGAGGGGTTTGTGGTTTGCCATAAAGGGCGTACTGTTCAACTATCTGGGGACTTTCTGAGCTCTGGTTACCAAACTGAAAAAATGTATCCTGATTGTAGTCCTTACATAACCTCAATAATCTAGTGGTTGCCATGTTTTTTTATTCCTTCACTCCGTGCCAACCAGAGGTGAGTTATACAACCCCTATGTAAGCCTCAGATTCCGTTTGATTGTCCAGCTTAGTTTTCATTGGATTCTTTCTCCACCGTTGGGGAAACAATCCCCTTTAACCTTGTCTAATCCCTGAAATACAAGATTTGGGATTGACATCCTGGTGCAAGGCAAGCGCTGCCTTTTTTGGATGTCGGACAGACAGCTATGCCCGCGTGAGCTGCAAAAAACATCGCTTAATGGCTGAGCTGGACAGTTGACATTCCGGAACCTTACCCCAAAGGCTAGAGCGCAACTTCTAAACATTGCTAATTGCAGGCGATCGCAATGCCGAATTCTGCTTACAACAAATCCAACTTCACCGCCTTTCGACACTTGGCAGCTTCGCTTTGTTGAGGCTTGGGCTGGCGTCAGTCGACACAACAGAGGCCCGCGAAACCCACTAAACGTTTCAGGCTTTGAATGAATTAATTACCATTTGCGCTACCACAACTAGAATATCTCAAAGTTATTACAAGCCTTGACTCTTTTGCATTTTACATCACTCCAGGCCAAACCCAGGACCCTGCTCACGCCTGTGCAGACCGCAAGGCATGGACCGCAAACTAAAATTGAGTGAGTTCTGATTCATGGTGGCAACAACATATTCCAACGCTTTTCGACGCTTTTAGGGTTAAATTGCATGTTTAGGGCTTTATAGGGTTTAAGGGCTTGTGGACATGCAATCACCATATACCCTTTACAAACCCAGTATCCACTTCCTGCCCATTTTCTTCCATCTGCTTCCCGCCTTGTTTTTGAATTAGACATGACAAGCCCTGAAGCCTGCATGCCCCCAAACCCAAACATCCCCATCTACCCAATACATCTCATATATACCCTATGTGTATAACCATGTCTGCATGCGTGTATATATACGTCTCTCTCTCTCTCTCTCTATCCCTCTCCCCCCCTTTCTATCTGCCCTCCAGCTCTTTTTTTGACGTACTTAGGACGTCCTGTCAGACGCAACATATACTCATGCATATACCATGTTCACCACAAAATATACCCCCTCTCTAGCCTTGTGACTATAGCACGCCAACCTTCCCTGGATCTATCGCCTGGGCACGGGCCGCCAACTGGCTTTCCTTGTGAAGGTACGCCAGATGTGAGACCTCCGGCTTTCAGGGCTTTCAAGAACGGAAAGAAAAATTGAACCCCTTAAAGGGATTACTGCTTAGGGATAAATAGATATACATATTTACGTACCTACTAGAAAGTGCTTCGAGTTTCAGGCTTTGAAGTTTTCAGACTTAAATCAGGGGGTTAAGGTTTCAGGTATGAAAGGGCCTCTACGGGGGTGATAAGGAAAGTTTGGGGGCTAAGGAATGGAAACGAAGATGGCAACTGTGTTCCAAGTACACATCATCAAGCGCAGCACGTCCACCGAACCAGGGTTGAAGGTAACTGATGCCATGTGGCGGGTGGGCAAAATTATGGTACGTTTTGGGGTCCCAATAAAAATGCTAGTGATACGGCCGTAGTATTTTGGGTACCGCTAACGGACTCACCTCTTGCGGATCTTCTGTAGCCTTTCGCGACTGCAAAAGCGCATATCAAACTCTGGCAGCTGCATCCCCCTTGGTTCTCAGCTGGTTGGTCTTAAATGAGACCTTGGTGCTCCGAGTCCAGAAGGAATAATCTCTCTCTCTCTCTCTCTCTCTTGCTCTCTTTCTCTCTCTTGGCTCTAAATGGTACCTACATTGAAATACTGGGAGCCTCAGGAAGAATTTTGGATGCCAACAAAAAAAAACCGAATGAAGATGCAGGGGCGTCGAGGAGTTTTCAGCGGGCAAGCCAATCCAGCAACTCACCCTGTGGAACCTGACTACTGCAAGGTTCATAAATAGTAACCATAGTAATAACAGTAATGATAGTAATAGTAGTAATGTTAGTAATATGAATAATGACAGTAGTCATAGTAACAAAAGTAATAATAATTAGTAGTAACAATAATATGAAATGGTAATAATAAAAAAACCAAGCTCTGAAGAGTTTGCAAGGATGCAGCTCGAAGCATCTGCAATCTGAAGCGATCTCCATTGTTCTTCCTAAAGCGCATTATTAAAACTTGGACACCAAGTGCATAAGCACTCATAGCAATAGCAGTAACAGTCTAGTAATAAAAGTACTGCTAACAGCGCAGTAATGACAATTCTGACTAGCAACAAAGATTCAGCCGCTCAGCAGCTAAGACCCTGGCAGCAACGCAGGCGTTTGCCACAACCTTGGTGTCGAATCGGTCTCTCACTTTGCCTCAACCCCACCCACTGATCCAATCTCTTTTTTTTTGTCTATAGCTTCCAAAGTACATCCGTCTTTTGGGGGAAGGAGACTTTCCTTGAGGAGACGCCTATTGGCAAGCGTTTTGATTCGGATTTGCAACATGGTTCCAGGATATCCATTCCTCCCTTCCCTATACTATGCCAACCAGCAACCTCGCGGATCCCCTGAACCTGGTACTCAGCGACCTTACTGACGAAGAGTGCACGAAGCCAAGCGCGCGGCATGTGGGGATTGTAGGCACCTGCGACACTAGGAAAGACTTCCAGATGACGAACAGGCAAGCATAAACAAAAAACTGAGCAGGCCACCGTAACAATGATAACAGTCATAGTTAACACACGCCGCTTTCGTCTTACGCTCGGTGAGCTTATTCTAACCATTCCTACTACGGACCCAGAAACGGACCCACCCCCAACCCAAGGTTGCTTTGCTTAGCCTTCAGGGTTTGGGGTAAAGCTTCGGGGCGGCTCAGATATTGGGCCAAAATACGGGATTACATACCTGAGGGGTTCAAAGCTCCCTTGTTTTTGGCAAGTGCGCCCAAAGCGGATCCCCAAAGCTGCCTTTGTGTTTGTCTTTAGGGCTAAACTGACGAAGGAGGAATGAAGCATGCTATCTTCTGGCTCCAGATGGATGCATGTGGCGAACCAAGGCTACATTTAAAAAAGTCCCTGAACCTACGCAAAAGGCTCTTTTTCTCCGCTTCTTCTTCCTCCGGCTCACAATCATCAGAGCTGCAGGCATCAGAGGCTGGAGGTGTCCTCAAGGGTTATATTAGGGTTATATTGATAATAGCAATTTTCAGCAGGGCTGCATGGAGACATTGGACCAGATTTGACCTATGTATCCTTTTATACCTATTTGATTCAAGGCTCCGTAAAGGGGCTTCTTTGAAGTCCCATCTTATGGTAAGCTCCGTTTGCACTGCTTGTTCTGTAGCTTTTTGCAGTTCCTGCGTGGGGGATCTGCCTAGTGATGGCATCGCCGTTCTTAGCAACGCCCTGCGCGAAGATGCGTCAGAAAAAAACAGAAACATGTCAACTAGCTTCTCAGGAAGACGCACCTCAAAGCCGTCAGGACTGCTGGGGCTCTTGAACTAAGAGTGGGCACTGAGACACGTTGACCCCAAAGCACGGATCTACATCCTCGACCGTCCCCAGTGACCAGTCGCGGCTTAGTGATTGACAAGGGCTTATGATGTGGAGGACTGTCCACTTCAAGTCCTCAGCACAGCCGCGTAGCTCTAAACCTAAGGAGTTCAGTATCTAGAAGCTTCCCAAGGTTGACACTTTTACTTCACATTGATGTTACATTATCCAACATGAAGGTAAAAGGTTACCCGCTGGACAGCTAAGAGACCTTTAACCTGGATCAAAACGCTCAAGCTCCAAGCCATATCCCGGCAAAAATGGCCGTGGAGGCCGCAAGAAAAGAGTCTCAGCCCCAAATACGGCCTCAGCAGTAATTACTTTCTGGGGTTAATAGGGAATAAGGGAATATAGTATATAGGGATTATGTAGGGACTATAAGGGATTAGATTCCCTTGTTCCCCACTAACCAGCAATAAGATTAGGTAGCACAGCCCTGTGATCAAAACCAGGCATCACCCAACCATACACCTTGAATCTCATGTAATTCCAACGCGTCTCCCATATGGCCCCCGTATCCCATTCCAGGTATGCGAGCAAGTATACATCCATAATTAATAAACCCCCTTTCATTAATAGGGATTATACTGGGACCCTTAAAAGGAGAGGGGTTATTAATCAGGGGCCTACATTAGTGCTCATGATGGCTTCCTAGAAGGTTCTGCGGAATCCTTACAGTGCAGTACTGTACTTTAAGATATAGTCCACCTTAAGTAGATAGAATATGGGGTATATGGGGATCTTGTTTCAATATACCCAAAGCCATATTCCATCTACTTAAGGGAGACTATAACCCTGCAGACAAGTCAGTCCTGGAGTCCAATGCTTCCTGAAGATCCACAGGCGGAGGTATGAGCCACGGGTCTTGACCTTGGCTGGCAAAAAGCGCCATGTGCGGGTTATAGCTCAAAGATCAGGGCCTTTTTGTCCTAGTGGCAGGAACCGACATCATTCTATTTAAGCCCTGGCTTCCAAGAAAAAACTAGGATTTTGTGTACATCAGGCACCCTTCCCGGAGAACATTAGCGGCTAATCACTAACGTCCTTCTCACGGGTGCGTTTGGATCTAAAATCAAGTGTAGCAATATTTCTGTTCAAACCCTGCTTTCCAAACAAGCCTATAGGCATCTGTGTACTTCAGGCAGCAGGTGTTCCATGCCTTCTCGGAAAACATTAGCGTCCTTCTCACAGGTTCGTTTGGACCTAAAATCGGCAAGTGTGGCACGTCGGGGTAAGTGATTTGTCAGCTTGCAAGGGTTCCCATAGTTGCAGTAGTTATGGTGCCTGTCTGAATACCCTGAAAACATTACCGCCGTATTGTGATGGGGGGGGGCATTGAAAACCCTATAGGCTTGATAGCCCTTATATGAACCGTATGGTATTGATAGTTGCACAACCATGGGAGGGATAGCAACGGCAATGCTGTGCGAGCAAGGGAACTAGAAATAGAAACAACAGACTGTGGATCCCATTAAGGCGGAATCGCGAAGGTTTGGGGCGGCCAGTTGGCCCAAATACGGTTGAAAACCGGGACATCTGCAAGGAGAAGTAAATAGAGCCCACATACCCGCAAATAGAACCTTGGTAGACACCATTCTTGGGCAGTTGGACACTCTGGCAAAATCCCACTGCATTCTCCAAAGCATTCTCACATGACCGAGGCATCGACCTAAGCGATCCGACAGGAAATGGTTGAACCAAATCCTTGAGGATCAGGGCTTGAGATTCAGAAGCTTCATGTTGAAAGGCTTTAGGGTCTAGGAACCTAGTTTGTCTTAGGCTGAAGGGGTCGCGTTAAATGGAAACACTACAAAAAATATCGTGTAATTGCACTCACATTCGAGTCCCTCCGGTATTTTGCTACTAGGCCCCTATCTAGTGGTTGGGAGGATAACTTGCCGCCGAGGCTTGATGTCTGGACACTCGTCCATGTGCCCAGATGATATATATGGGGCTGACAGGAGTTACTACAAGGCACCTTTCGGTCTATGTACCCCGTGCATACATACCTGGATTTTGGGGTCCCTATCATGCGTGTTTGATTGGTTGGGGTTCCAGGCGTTGATTCGGGTGGGGCTCAGAATTTTGGTGGTGAGCATCAGGGCTTGCGGCTAGTGGAGGCACACGAAAGCCGTCTCCATATTCTTCAGGATTCCGTAAGGCTGCGGGACTGTTTGGAAGAGTATGAAAGAGTTACCTAGGGTTGTGTCGGGATGGGCTGCCATCAATTGTTAAGTCCCGAGGACATATGGAGGAAATTCATATAGCATCTCGATGCTAACCGTCTCTCAAACTCATCCTTTCGTCTCCTGTACCCTCTCGCAGACTGACATGGCGCCCTAAATAGCCCCCTCTTACGAGGGGAGCAATGTCTAATGTCCTGACTGGGTTCCATGTGAACAACAACCTCTCTATCGTAAGACACAAGAAAGAAGCCACACATCAAAGCATGAGCATTTTTGAAAAGCTGCCATGGCACTGTTTATATCCCAGAGACCCTCGGTCTTTGCGTAGAAGGACACCTAAACCTCTGGAACCGACACGTGGTTGAGGCAGAGTATACTCTAGCTGAATGACACAAAGAGATGTGAGGACTATAAGGGAAGTTGTCTCTGGCCTGTTAGATTTCCCGGCTGCGGCCATGAAGGTGCCTGAATAATCACAAGGACCTGGAGCAGCCCATGATACAACTATATGCAGGGAGTGTAAGGTCAAAATCGTGGTAGATGTCTAACCTTCTACATTCATAAGGGTCTCTTAGAATTCAAACGGACAGGATCTCTTGGATGCCAATGCCACTCATGGCAAGGACTTTGGTTTTGAAAAATATCGAGCAACATGGAGTCGGCGGTGACGAGTGACACTTGTGTGCTTTCGAAACCCTCTTGCTGCAGGTTCTGTAATAGTCAGGTCCGAACGTTGAAGCTGAAGTCTGTCGTTGGCAGCACTTATGGGTTTTGAAAAACATCACTGGTAAAGATTCCGAGTTTGAGCTTGCTACCAGGCTGAGGCAAGTCAACAGGTAGGAAATGCGCAGCAAAGCAAAGGCAGAAGCGTTATGAACCCTGCAGGACTTGCACCTTCTAGCCCGTACTGTAGCATGCCATCATAAGCTGAAGCAAATGTGCACCTAGTTAACTATTCGATAGTAATAAAAACATGCAAGGCTTCGTCGGCAAAAGGGCGCACATGCCGTGCTCTGCTCGCGAAAACTTGCAAGCACACCATTCGTGTGTCAGCGCGAGAGCCTTCTCCTTGCTCTCTGCAGGAGAGTCCATCTGGCATAGGAAGTTGTCCAGCATTTTGAGTCCATGTCGGACGTGTTTACCAGAAATCTTGCGTAGGCAAGCCTTGAACCTCGCCACGTTGGGCAACTTCTAGCAGTACAGGAGAATGTCGATGGACAACTACCCACATCAGGTAGAGGCATTACCGGTCACGGTGCAGCTCATGGGGCAGTGGGTGGGGAGCTCTGTTGCTTGCTCACAACCACAGCTTCGGGGGCAAACTGCAGCGAGCGGTCTAAACAGGGCAGGCATCCCATCCTTGACAGGTTCCAGCGCATTTACGCTAAAAAACACTCGGTGAACTCGTTTTCATAGAGTTCCAGAAACAAACGACGCACATTCCAAAAAAGCTACACAGCAAGAAATGAGCAGCACACCACTTGGTGTTGGTCACGGGGTCCAGAGGAAAGTTGGCCAGGGCTGCACAGCCATCTTCCAGCATGGCCGCGATGGTTTGATTGGCTACAGGCCAGATCATAGTCTGTGTTACATCGGCACCATAGAAGTACGACACTGCGGATGGATAGATCTCCCAGAACTTGCGCCAGTTCCTCGGCTTCCATCCGGACCCTGCGGGTTCAAAGGTAAGGGGCGAAGGACTGCCCTCTTTGAGGCTGACCGAAACGCAACAACCTTGAGCTCTCTAATGCTAGAACTACCTTCAAACCCCTGCTGCCCAAACGTTCCTGTAGACTTCAAATGCCCCAGGCTCTCGTCGTTGCCGGCGTCTTCGCAAGGACCCTGTAGCAAGGTCGCCCTGCCCAGCTCCAAGCAGGCTGGAGAACACCCGTGCCTAAGTCGTCGGTTTAGGGTACTCTGCTCCTGGATGGCAGCCTGATCAGAAAGCATACTTCTACCTTCATCAGGCTAAATTCTCAAGAGTTCATGTGATTCTACGACAAGCCTTTGACTGAAAAGCACCCAGTTGCCTTGCTACCTTGAACCAAGCACTTCTGTGCGGATCTGCGCATCCGCAGGTCTCACCGCAAGTCATGCGCAACAGGCGGCCATCCACTGTATCGCACAGGTCTGCCATCTCCTGCTAATTCTGCTTTCTGATCGACACTTGTTCAGGTGCAAGGGCTTAGAGCTTTGGGCATAGGTCAGATCTTATGGCTTCTGAATAACCTGAATAAAGATAGATCCCGAACACAGGGCCCGGTGCAACAAAAAGCATCCCCACAAGTCCTGGCAACTTGTCACATCCAGACGTCCCAGACTAGCTCCTGAAGTTCGTAGCAGCGCGTCCACCCAAAAGGACAGTGCCGGATCACCAAAAAACACGGCGCCAGGTGTTAGAACCTGATCCTCGATGCAGAAAGGGACCATGCTGGCCTCCAATTCCATGCTTCGAGTTTGATCATTATTGAAGGCCGCCCTATCTGAGGAGAAGAGCAGGTATTTTGGATGTCCTTTAGGCGTCGTCTCTGGAGAGGTCGCCTTGTGGGCATTGACAGCAAGCTCACCGAGGCTCAGGTTCCGGATAAGGATATCATCAACATCCTGGGATGCTGTTAAGGAATTTAAATTAAGCTACTATATTGGGGAAACCCTATTATTTACTACATATACCCATTATGGTAACTTAATTTAAGTTCCTTAACAGCAACCCAGCATCCGGTGTAACAAGTGCATGAACAAGCTGGCTGTCTGGGTTGAAGCCAACCACAAAACTCTGGTTACCACCGCACAGCTCATTCTTGAGGTCGAGCATGGCATCAGTTAGCGGGGCCAGCTGAAGTGTATAAGTCAGAAGAACTAACACCTTGGCTGAAACTGCTCATCCTCAATTCCATTGAGTAGTGTTTGTTCGGTGGTTGAACAACATGAGTTTTTTCCTTTTAGAAAGATGACAACCAAAGAACATTCTACTTATACTATATTATATAAGGAAGTATAGGTTCCCCACTGCAGACACAACTCGGTTGAAATGTTGCGTTCAACAAGGAAGCCCCCGCAGGGGCTTACCCAAGGAGTCTGGAGGTCCTACTAGGGCGCGCATAGGGCGGCTCAGGCGCAAGCAGGGAGATGAAGTGCACGACGGATTCGAGCTCACTTCGTCGCTGGCTGTACTTGACCTGGTTCAAATTTCAGGCTCGAAGGTAGTTTTTACTTCAGGTTTAGGATCCTTGGGGTGTAAAACCCAAATACCCAAACCGTCTCTATCTTAAGGCTGTGATGCCGCATCCCCCTCCCCCTTACAGATCCCAACCCCTCAGCCATACCACCTTAATCCCTCATCCCCACCCTCGAACCTCTAATCCATAAGCCTGACCCCTAAACGCTCAATCCTGCAACTCTGACTCTCTGACTCTGAAACCTGAAGCTGTCCCCAAAACTGACACTCAAACCCTTAGACCTGCATGGGCTCGAGGCTTTGAATTGCATGCTGGATCTTGATAGGCGTCATGCCAACCTTAGTTGCGCAGGGCTGAAGCTTTAGGATCGGGGTTGGAGGTTTTGAAAAAATTCTTTCGGCCATAGGCCGTAGGCCAGAGAAAGCATAGGAGTCGTCAATGTGCCCACGAGAAAACCGACAAATGTTACTCAGCTACTCAGTCACAAACAGGAACTCATCAACATCCAAGATCGCATTGAGTGCCACAGCATTCCTTAGCTCACATTACCCTAGGAAGAAAAAAAGGATCCTTTTCACATAGATATAATGAATCCCATACCCAAGAACTATAAAGGCTCCCTAACAGTGATCCAGCATGCAGCATCAGCTCGGATATTGATGTCGTTCGTGCCAGCCAAAGGATGCCCGCAATCAGCAAGACTGTAGCTATCACCGTGCGGCAGGTGTAGGTGAGAAGTAGCCTACATGCGCAAATCCACACAGTTTACGATTGAGGGCTACGTCAAGCCCTTGCACCCAGGGCTGTGGCAGAAGAAAACTCGTGAAACTGCAGATCACAAGACGAAAGCTCGACGATCGGTAAACAAACTCTTGTTTTCCTGCTGCGTAACTCATAACACAACCTCTAAGCCCCCAACCCTAATAAAGCGGTTCTGCCTTCGCTGGCCCCCACGAAGCACCAACCGCCAACATCCCTAATCTACGTAGTGTACCCCAAAAAAAACCAGCAAGTGTAACAACTGAAGACGCGCTAGAGGCAACCAGAGGGCATGCTGAAGCGCCCCCAAGACCTCGGCTACAGGATCTGGTAGGAAAGGCCTTAGTCTACTCGAGGGTGCAGTCGAATGATAACCTACCTAGCACCCTAAACCTTAAACCCTAAACCCTAAACCCTAAACCCACTGTACTTGTGGGCAACTTGTAAGCCCTCAAAGTTCCCTAATAAGGTGATCATTGCAATCCCTAAGGGTCCATGTACCCAATATTTACGTACTTGGGATATGGGTAATAGTAATTATAGTATAGGTTTTGGGTAAGTATATGACTACTGGGCACTTGGAGCCTTAGGGAATATGTTGCATCCGTATGTTTGCTGATGTCATTTGTGTGACCTGGACGCTGCAGTATGCTGCCCGGCATAAACCCTAAACCTTGGATACTGTCCCTACCCTTCATCAGTGAAGTATGGGGCCCTTACAAAGGGTATGAACTCAATTCGCTAACCATGGTTAGGGACTGTTATGTGGTGGGGGCAGCAGCAACCCTAAACAGTCTCTCCCTGCATCCCAGAGACAATGTCTGGAACGCATTATCGCCGAAGGACGTCTGCCGTGCCTTTGGGATCCCAACTGCTGCCTTCAACAGGGGTCCCTCAGAGGGATTTCAGGTCGGATTCGATTTATTTGAAAGTGGGGCTACATTTAGGGTTCAGGTTTTAGCGAGGTTCAGGGCGCAAGGCTGAGGGCCACATGCATGTAGAAGTATACTGACTGTTTAACAAACTGAGTTACTACCATGGCATTGCACATGATTGAGCCACTGCCTGAAAGCACATTACGAGAAGGTCGCATGAGCTTTCAGAGAGAGAAAGGGCAATTGCATGGGGTTTCTGCCGTTGAGCCGTTCAAGCTCGAGGTTAGACAACGCTGGTCGCGGAAACAACAAGCCAGAGCTTTGGAACGTCGCTAAGGAGCCAGCCTTGGCATGCCAAGCTCCAAAACAAACATCAGCCTCCGCATGATGCCCCATACCCGAAGCACTTGCAAGTAGGAATATACACACATGTCTAAACCCCCTTGTTTCTGGCTAGGTGGACGGGGGCGTCCCAATACACACAGACATTTTGTGTTAAGAGCCCTCAAGCACCGTTTTTGTTGGGACGGATTCGCCAACTTTGCGTGCAGGATTTCCGACCGCAAACCCTAAACTCCTAAGCCTAGACCTCCGATCCGTCGGCGCCAAATCCTGTAGATATGGGAATTTCCTGGAAGCCCTTGCTCTCTAAGCTCTCCACTCTGTAGCATTCATAGAAAGGCCCCAAAGATTTTTCTCAAGCAACAAAGGGGCACAACCCCTAAGCCTTAAGACTTAACTACCTGTGTAATTTTGGGGTATTTTTCCCCTCCCGCTTGGCTGTTACGGGTACAAGCCCCACAGCTTTTTAGAACTGGAAACCCTGAACCCTGCCACTCACGAGCCTCCAGCTGCACCCAAATCCTTCGGTACTCCTGCGAGGGTGATTACGGGATTACTAACGCCAATAATGGAAAACCGGATGGACAAAACATGGAGAATGAAATGGAACCTGGGACTATGTAGAGGTTTATATGAATCCCTTTTGGGGAGTCCCATAAAAAAGATTGTACTACGTTGGGCTCCATATTGGGGGCCCCTTACTATATATGGAAACTAGCAGCTTGGAGTATGCCAGGGAATCTCAGACTTCACAAGATCGAAAAAAGTGTTCGGAGTTTCTGCTTGGGATTACATAGAGGGTACATGGAAATCTAGCCCCCAAAACATGGGAGTCTTCCTGAGTTTGCTTGGGTTCCCTTCTGCGGGAGTTTTGCAGCTTTTTGGGCTATCCTGTGGGTCAAGACTATGAAGCAGAACTGGGTTTAGGATGAAGATGCTTGATACCCAAGTATAGCTGGCAATCTCTCAAGATGCAAAATGCGAAAATGGAGCGTTCATCCCACTCAAGGTCATCAGCAGATAGCCTACCGGCAGGGGTCCTCCTGGCTAGCCAGAAACATTTTCTGAAGTCCCAAACCCCAAACCAGCACCTAGGAAAAGTCGAGTCACATCCAACACGCAGTGCCGAACTGCGCCGTCATCAACAGGCAATACTAATGGTCCCCTTGCGCTCCCAAAATGATGGGGCGCACCCTGGAGCCGGCTTATAGTACAGGGGCCACTGACAGCCTGCCTATGGAGGTGCGTGAAGTTGGTCCTTGTAGACACACAGCGTCCACAAGACGATGCAAAGCATGCCTGCATTGAAGCAACGTTTAGTCTCGGGCGGGGTTCTTCTTGCCTTCACCAACGTGGTTTTTTAAAAGGCAACCCGGAAACATTGAGGGTTCAAACTTTGACCCCTTCCCGGAAACCCAAGCCTGGACAGCAAAACCCTACAACGATTCAAACCTCCCCAAAAATACCCTCTACTGCTGGATCCTCAGTAAGTTGGAAGATTATCAGAAGATTATCACCTTTTCGGTTTTTCAGCTTTATGTAACTGCACAATATATCCCTACATGACTCTGTATAACCCTACCGTAGGACCGAAGTCTTAATGTAAACCCTAAGCCTTAGGGTTTACAGTAGGACTTCGGACTAAACCCTAAACCCTAAACCCGTAAACCTACGGTAGGGCCCTAAGCCGCTTCTTTCTTCAGAAGCCGGGCCCCGACAAGTTCAATGGTAGTTTCCTAAAATTACATAGTTAGGGGTACCTACTATAATGGAGAATCAAATGGAAAAGAAAATGGAAAATGAAATGGAAACCAGGAGTATATAGTGGATTATAGGGAAAAGGGTTTCCCAAAACTAGGGGTACCATTTTTGGGGGTCCCTATAATAAGGACTATAGTATATTGGGGTCAATATTGGGGTACCCGAATTTTGGGAAACTACCATAAAGACCAAAGTTGCAAACCCAAAAAGCTGAGGATTCTCCCTTCGACGCAGCATGCAGTATGCCTTTAGGGTTTAGGGTTTAGGGTATATCTAACCCTACCCACATCTAAAGCCTAAACCCTAACCTAAATCCTAGACCCTAAACACTGAAGCCTACACCCCCTTTAAAGGGACCCCCCAATATTTGATGTGCGGCTAAGGCTCAGAGCAACACCCCCGGCTGGAAGACGGGCAGGTCAAACTGCTTCTTCTCCATACCCAGGAAACCTGACTTTAACTTTAGGGTCTTTAAAGCCCCTAAACCCTAAACCGTAAAGCCTCCTAAACCCTAAACCCTAAAGCCTCCGAAACCCTAAACCCTAAAGCCTCCGAAACCCTAAACAAACCCTAAAGCCTCCTAAACCCTAAACCTGTTTGGAGGGTTTAGAGTTCAGGGTTCAAAGTCTGGGTGTCAAAGCAGGGTTAAGGTCTCGTCCCCTTACCCAGTAAGCCTGTTGCTAATTTTTCTCTACCTTCCCAAGAACTCGGATAGAAATTACGTCATTCCACCTCTTAGGGTTACTAGTGGCAAAAACTGAACATGATGTTCAGGGTTCAGGGAACTTCTAGTTTGCTGTCGGGTTTGGGTCGAGGAATAGTCGCAGTAATACCGTCCTAAACCCTGCAGTTGAAAATACTATAACAAAAAGAAAACTTAAATCTTACTATGTAAGACTAGTGTAATTCATCCGAGTTTGAATACTACCCACCGTCACTTTAACGTTTAGGGTTCAGGGTCCCTGGGCACAAAAACAAGGCTACGCTGGGTTAAGGGCTTCATACCCACAAAACTTGCGACTCTTTCTCAAATACTCCCTGCCTGCAGAATCCCAAAGAGGGGCCCGTATAATCTTCATGCTCCAGGACACCCCTGCTGGGGATTGAAAGGCACCCTTTTTTAGAATCTCCCACCCAACTTTAATTTAAGCCTATGCAGAAGGACTATGCCGAGTTAGGGCTGAATGATCACAAAACGCAAGCTCCAGCTTCTGAGAAGTGCAGCAAAAAGGTTTCTAAGGCTGCAGGTATTTACCCTGATGCCCTAAACCCTATCCATCATCATCACAAGGTCCAAGTTCCCTTTCTGAAGGGATGTGGAGGATTGAATGGGGTTTATGTTAGATCAGCGCCCTAACGTGGGCCTAATATACATCTATGCGTATACTGGGTTGCCTTTAAGGAACTTAAACTAAGCTACTCACTAGAATAAGTAAAACCCATTATTTGCTCTATGCCAATATTATGTAACGTATTTTTAGTTCCTTAACAGCAAGCCAGTGTATGTACAGCTGTTGCATGTGCACCGTCACCAGAAACCCTGGAAGCACGTGACGCAGCATTGCGTAAGGGCATCCCCTATAAGGAGCCCACACGAAAGTCTGAGATAACCAGCCAATTAATATTTCGTTCTGATTACTGCTATTATGAGTGCGACAATTTGAACCATTATTATCTTTACTACCATTATTGGTATCACCATTTCTATTATAAATACTATCACTAGTCACTAGTTACTTGAACTACCACCTAGTATTACGAGGACAAAGACTCCCACAGCAAGCAAACGCAGCCCGCTGGCGGGGGGAATACGTGAGGTACTGTACCCTAAACCCAAAACCCTAAACCCCAAACCCTAAACCCTAAACCCTAAACCCCCAAACCCCAAACCCTAAACCCTATACACTCCCTGTGTAGGCCTCAGGATGAATTTGAATAGGGGGGGGGTTCCTAAAATTAGGGGTACCTTTAAAGGGGGATATAGGGGTTATATAGGATTACATAGGGTTACATGAGGTTATATAGGGTTTAGGGATTAAGGTTTAGGGGTTTCCTAAAATTAGGGGTAACTACTATAATGGAGAATCAAATGGAAAAGAAAATGGAAAATGAAATGGAAACCAGGAGTATATAGTGGATTATAGGGAAAAGGGTTTCCCAAAATTAGGGGTACCATCTCCTTGTAATAAGGACCATGGTATATTGGGGTTTATTGGGGTCCCCTTAGTTTGGGAAACTACCATATATATAAACTGTCAGGCTAAGGGTTTAGGGTCTTAGGGTTCAGGGTTTAGCGTTCAGGGTGAACACACGACATGGAAATTCCTCAGAATTTCTACGCGGTCGTCTATGGGGATCCCCATGAGGTAGTTTCCACAAGTAGGGGGAACCACAAACAGAAGGTAATCCTTATTGTAAGGGCTCCGCAAAAACAAAGGCCGAATTTGTGGAAACCCTATTCCCTAAAAACCCTCCATAGTCCGAGTTCTATTTTCAAGTTCCTTTTCCGGTTGATTCTCCATGATTGAGGCAGAGTTCCACTAAACCCTAGTTTGTATAAGGATTTCTTGTGCAAACCCAATGTCAGGGGGAGCTGATCAGCCCAAGCGGCTGTTGACGTGTTCAACCAAGGTGGCTTGCACAGTGGAGAGAATGACAGACCCATCTCCATTGCAAACTCGAGTCACCAAGCTTGTTCCCGCCAGGTCCATGTATCTCAGGGCTTACGCTTGCGTGAGGGTTGGGCTTCTACATAGGCTGAGGCAGCCCTGCCATGGCTCTAAACAAGGACTAGTCTACTATACCCCTGAAAACAAAATGATATATGTATATATATATGTATGTATATATATATATGTATATATAACTGCGAGTTTTTGGCCACAGTGTCAGGAGGATTGACAGGCTTCAGAGTTCCGAGCTCCAAAAAAAGACGCGTTTCCGAATACCCCACTTGTAGTCGTGTGCGATACTCGTTCTCCATTCCCTGGCGCTGTCAATCTTGGTCCCAAAGTCTTCGCCCATGAAGGCAGGGGTCAGCAGAATCACGGAGAATGCCGTCTGCATGACCAGGTTTAGAAGAACCAACGCCCCAGCGAAGATATGATCGAAAATCCCCACATCGATCAAGCCAGCCATTAATGGGATGCTCCAAGCGCTCTCCTCAAAGGAGACCTGACGACTGGAAAAGAATCGAATCCCGAATTGGATGGTCCCCTCCGCAGAACAATGACATACCTTGCCTCCTGATGCTATTTACTCTTCCACCTTGGAAGCTAGACGATCAATGGGGAGTGTTCTGGGCACAGGGGTTCTGTTGTTGTGGGCAAGCCTTTTGGTTGTATCCTTCCTTCGGGTTACACGCCCGGCACAATCATGCAACAGATCTCCAAGCGAGTCAAGTTTCTGCAAAGGCCTTGCCACCACTTGAACACAAATCAACCGGGTGTTCCAGCTGTAAAGCCGTCCCATACCCAACACCATACATCCTGAAGATTGAAACAATCCCAAGCCAGAAGCCTAGCTAGCCGGCCCTGCGCACCACTACCTGGACGCCTTTGAAGCCGCAATCCTCTTGTCCTCTTATCAAGATTTCTGAAAACAGCCAGTGCCCGAAGAGTAAGATCAATGAATTGCAAGGGTCTGGCAAGAATGTGTGATGGGCTAGGGCCTTGTGCTAAACTCCGAAAGTACCCATAAAAAGCTTTATAACTCTGAACCCCCCCCCCCTTTTTGTGACAGTTTTTTACAGGGTTACCCGCGACTCTTTTTAGCAACATATATAACTTATAACATCCTCGTAATGGGCACCCCTGCTTTTCTTCATAACGCCCCTTGAAGGGCTGCCGTACAACCTTTTAAGCCCGAACGCTACACCCTGAACCCTAAACACCAAGCCCCTAAACCCTAAATTCCTAGCCCTAAACCAGAAACCCTAAACCAGATATACCCTAAACCTTAAGCCCCTAAACCCTAAAACCCTAAACCAGAAACCCTAAACCCTACAAGCTCCAACCTACCTCGGTAAACTCCTGGATTTTCTTGCCACGCTTGCTGCGTCCGGACTGGCTGCCGTCCGCCGCTTCAGTCTGACTTACCTCAGACCCGATGACCTGTAGGGATCTAATCACAGAGGTATCGTAAAGGGATATACAAGGCTATCTATGGTTTACGGGTTGGGGGCCTGAAAAATTGTGGAATGTAGGCCAATCAAAATGGAAGCAAGATGAAAGATGACATTCCTGGCAGTCTTTATGCATATGTAATACGGATATTTGAGACTTGGGGTTGAGGCAATTAAAGGGTTTTGGTCACCCCAACCCTCATGCAAGGACCCTGAAAGAATTACATGACCATCATGGGGTCCTCATTGTAGTAGGGGTACAATCCTTTTACTAACCTCCTGGCCGACTCATTGCAAAATACAGCGCGGAGTTAGGATGCGCGAGCTATGGTTCTCAAGTATCAGGGAGGAGGACAAGGTGTCTGGATTGGTGCGAGCTGCTCAGCACTAACTTACCAGAACCCTAAACCCTAAACCCTAATGAACGACCAAGCCCAAACCATGCCGAATTATCGGGCCTCTTGATTTTCAGAATGCCCAGCCTGGTTTGATTCCAGCACCTCCAGGTGAGCCCATCACACTTTACTGGGTTGCTGTTAAGGAACTTGAACTAAGCTACCATAATACCGGTATATAGTAATTAACTTGGTTTCCTCTATGTAGTAACTTAACTTAAGTTCCTTCACAGCAACCATGCAGGATCCGGGCTTTGCGGCCGGAACGTCGGGATGAGGGCTTTATGGAATTTACGGGCTAGGTCCGTGACCGAATTTCAGGACTAGAGACCTAAGATTTGGGACTTTCAGGTGAGACACAGGTGAGGGCAAATCATAGTTTGCTTCTGCAATGAGATTCTGACCTCAACCACCCTGAACCCTGGGTTGAGGCTTTCGGTATGAATCTGCGAGTAACCCAAAATTGTACATCCCTAGGCCTCTACTATCTCCCAAACGGACCCTCCAAACCCCCCAAGTCCCTGAACAAAGTCTTTAAACCTCAAGTGAGTAGCCCCGGAAGTTAGGGTCTGACATGAGGACCTATGTGAGCTATAGTCTAAACTCCTAGTATCCCCCTTAATAAGCCCTATAATAGTCCCTTATAGAATCCCCTATATAAGCCCCATTAAGGAGTTTAGACTATAGCTCATGTAAAGTTCAGTCTAAGGGTTAAAAGAAGAAAAGAACACGCAATGCAGGAGCCCTAAACCTCTTAACTTCGCAAGGGGTCATGGAGGCGTGAGCACCAAAGTCAGCAACTGATATGTATTTGCGATAGCATCTGGAGTTTTCTGACGAGTCTGGCGTATGGGTCCCTTTCTTGGGCTCGCCGACCTTCTGGGCCTGCTGAGCGGGCCTCCAAGAGACGCTAGTGCGAACATTTGTGGCCCCTGATTGACTGAAGTCGATCCCCAGACCCTTATAAACCCAACTAGTCAAGGCCTCAGCGTTGGTGCTGAAGGCCTGGTTGCTGACCTGAGCCATGTAGGTGCGCGAAACATGTAAGCTTGAAAGAAGGACCACGGCATGGGCTCAAAATTTGCTAGTTGCAAAGACCCCAAGACTGCGACCGCTAGCCATTTAGCGTCCCAAACCCCACTCTAAGTAATCCCAGCAACACATTACACAAAACAACCCTGGCATACCCTGGCCCTACAACACCCCAGGCTGCGTAATTCCTGAAAGCCAGGCAGAGAACGCATGTTCTATGCGGACCCCACAGCTCATAAATGGAGAGACCGCAATCTAGGCCCCAGAAAACTATGATCCTTCTAAGGGACCCCAAATATTTGGATTTGGAAGCTTTCAACGCTGAATGGAACCCTAAAACCCCCGATGGGGGTACTTGACAGCGACCCCTAACTTTTTGGAAGCCCGGTACAACCCTATAACCCCAATGGAGACCCTCAAGAAAGGGACCCCGTGTTGAAGTACTAAGGGGCTGGGTTGCTAAGCAACTTGGTCTCCAGGATCGAATCAGCCTCGTCAGGTTGCTGATTGTCCCTGATTCCGTTTTGGGGGGTTCCCCATAGGAGTTATAAGGGGTTCTATAGGTGGATACAGGGGGAGGTTTAGGGTGTAGGGTGTAAACTGAAGAAACTTGTGCATATGTCTTCTTGGCTTTATCATAACCAGTTCACACACACATTTATGATGATCCAGTTTAAACTTCGGCCCTCTTTAAGCTGGGCACTTCTACGGGGCACATGCATGCTACTGAAAAGCCTAGGTGGGCCTATGAAAAGCCTTGCAGGTGCAATTTACTGTTGGCGGCTTGCAAGATTTGCTGCGCACCGTCGGCATTCTCTAGGCCACGCTGCGATTACACAAGTTGTTTTACCCCGACATTCATATGTGGACATGCAGCTGCGTGCCAAGCCCTATGTTTTTGACAAGCTGGGCTACTTCCAAATGTACATCTTCCGTGTTTGCAATGTGACGTTCCTCTACACCGCCCACACCAAACAGCCAAATGCCCTTCAACGTCCAAGCTCAGCGACTTTCAATTGATGCCGCGTGCCCTGAACAAATCCTCCAACTGACAGCAGCTTAAGTTCCTAGAGGTTCCTAGCAAGAAGGGAGCAAGATACGTGTCATCAACCGCAATTCGAGACTGAGGCGGAACAAACGCTGTACGCTGCATATAAAGATTCCTACATTAGCACTCCTTGACTCATCGGAATGTCAGAGCTTGCTATAGCGATAAAGATGAATCTTTAAGATGACCTGGGGCCGAGCAATGATCATGGCCAGGTCTTGTCCTTCATGCGCAAAGTCTATGCACACTGCAAAAAGCAAACCCAGGGAAGCAGTGTATTTCCATTCAACTCAGCAACGCGAGCCTTGTAACTGAAACCAAGCTTTGCCTCCACGGCCTCAGGACATTTGAGCGCTTGCCGTTCCTCTCTGCTGTAAGTCTACAGGAGTTGTTACGCATTCTGGCAGCGCACTACGATGGATGGATGGATGGATGGATGGATGGATGGATGGTTGGAGCAGAAGGTAGCGCAAGATGTTTGTTGTCTTCAATGTTGTCTATGGTACATTTCACACACAAAAAGACGCTCGAGGCGCTCAGTGCATGGAATGACTGAGACTCTGTTTAAAGTGAAGCCGCTCAAGAAAGAGCCATTGGGGCACAGATGCTCGTCATGGTCGTCCACGATATCAAGTTCAAAGCCATCAGGAATGCTCAATGCAGGGGCTGGCGGAGATAACTTGTAAAAGCTCTTGGCAGCGCGAGCAGGAATCCAAGACTCCAGTAACAATTTACGTTGCACTAGAGCACAGCTGCATGGGCACGCACCCAAGCGTGTGCACACAGAGGAGCGTGAAGTGGACCAACGAAAGACTGAGAAGTGCCTAATTAAATCAAGTCAAATCCGGCAGCACTGCAAACACTCCAAACGAGTAGCACACAGTCTCGGGATCCCTAAACACCATAACACATTATAGTAGTTTCCATTTCTTCCATTACCCCTCATATAACCTCACTACAAATTCATGATACGAAATGAAAGCACCTTGAAGGATCACTGTTGACAAATATGCGGCTTACTACACTCCAACTGTATGAATCTCAAACGCTGAACTTCGCCTAGTTGAGTTAGTGCGTCGTGCCTGTAGGCGCGCCGTGATTTGCTGCAGATCTGCTTGCAACTGATGTCGAAGTGCCGCGAACCTGGGTCTGAACATCGGAAGTTCGCGGCTTCAACTTCTGGACTATTAAGGGCTTAGGATTAGAGATTTGGGACTTTCAGTTTAGGCCTGAACAGTATATTGAATAGAAGATCTTACAATAATTCATGGCGACATGGCGACCCCTCAACATACAGCTGAGGACTATAATTATGAGGCCGTGGACAAAGTATGGGTTCACTATTTAGGGGTCCCCGTAATGAGGGCTATAATACTTTGAAGTCGTACATTCAGCTACCCCTATCTATGGAAACCCCTACATGGAAATTTGATTGGAAATTGCTCACGCCTCTACCCTAAACCGTTTCAAATTCAACGCCTCCAGCAACTACTGGGCAAACATTTAGGATGGCTCCATTCTCCACCCTCACGTGGGGATCGACATAGATTTGTGTGTATATATATATATGGGTATATAGGGATACATGGGGTTAGGGGTTGGACCCATGGGAAAGACAGTGAAACCTGCGCCTCGGGGTTGAGGGTGTAAGGTTTGAGGATATCACCCCTCGAGCAGAGAAGCACATGGAAAAGAACATGGACAGCGCAATGGAATCTGGATCTTTCAAGGGGTCCGAAGGGGAGCAATAATGTAGGAAAGCCTGAAAATTCAAAACGTATTTTTGACAAAGTCTAGTTGAAGTAACCTATACCGCGACCCCTAAACCCTCAACCCTAAAACCCTAAACCCTAAACCCGACTAGGAAGCTAGGACAACAATATTGGAGCAGCGACTGTTGAAAGGCGACAGGCTCAAGAACTCGCGTTTCAGTCGCATGTTGCTGGATTCTGACACAAGATGGGTTTAGGGTTTAGGGTTTTGGGGTTTTAGGGTTTAGGGTTTTAGGGTTTAGGGTTTTAGGGTTTAGGGTTTAGGGTCTGCAGCAAGATTCAAGCCTTCCATGGGTATAGCGACGTTCTTGCTCAAAATTTTCTGTGTGGCTTTCTCACTTCCACAGCCACAACCATTTTGTGCTTGCCACGGGGGATGCAAGGAAGGGATCCTGCCCTTAGGATGGAGAAACATGAGCTGCAGTCTAAACTCCTTAAAGGGTGTCATATAAGGGACTATTATACGGGTTAAGGGGGGTACAAGGAGTTTAGACTTTATCTCACATGACACGTGAGCTTTTCCAAGTCCTTTTCTGTGGCTCTTCTGCATCCTCCCTTCAGCAAAGCCTGTAGTCGAATCCGCTGAGTTAAGTGTCCAACGGGTGAGGCGGCATATTTCGAAACAGTAGTGACAGATGGGGCTTGGGGATATACAGTTATGTAGGCTGGGTCTTGAGGGACTAGATGAGCATAGCTACTAGGCTCCGGAGAAGTAGCCCTGCTTCAACCTTCAAGACTTACTCTGCAGGTCCATCACCAGCCGCATTAACAAGCCTGAAAGCATGTGCATCTCAAGTCGTTAAACCAAAGATAGGGATCCCAGACAAGCCGTCTCCCTTCATCTGACGCACCAGCAGACCTTCAGTGGCGGCTCTTAGATTCATTGACCTAATTAATGGTATCCTATGGTATCCTTGCATAGGCCTCAGCTTCCCACAAACTCCCCAAAACCCCAAACCCCAAGAACCCAAAGCTAGAAAGCGCAAACAATCCCCCTTTGCAAACCTGGCAGCTGCAGCTCCACGTCTGCCAGGCTTGAGAAAGGCATTTCCAGCTGGACGCTGAGCCCAGGAGAGCCCGTCTCATCCTGCAATTGTTGCTAACATCATTCATACTACCATGACTACAGTGACTACTATGACTATGACTATCATGACGACGGCTACTGCTACTACTTGTGCTACTAATACTCCTCCTCCTGCGGCGGCAGCGACGGCGACGACTATACTAGAATTAATTACTTTGCTATCCGAAAGTAGGGAACAATGTTTATGGTGTTAATTTCTTGCAGGATGCCTCTGGGCCTAGGGATTTTGGGAGCGCAGGCAGCGGTGTTTAGCCGCAGGCCACGAAAAGAAAAGATTCCTTGAGGCAACCTACAACCCCCTGGGGAGGCACCTGTGACAGGGCTGTAGCTGACCATATTGCAAGCGTCCGAGCAGCCTTTTGGGGCAGGATTCAATTGGGGCCGGGATCCAGAGCTTAGCCACCTAGCGCAGTCGTTCTAACACGACCCTAGCCAGACCGCACCCTAAACTGAATTGCAGGGTGTAGCGCGCCTGGCAGTTGTCCAAGCTTTCCGTCTGTCGATTCGACACCACCGGAATTTTTGGCGCCGGCATGGCTCTACGTAGATTTGTACAGAGCTGGGAGGAAGTCGAGGTTAAGGCTCTATTAAATAAAGGAAATGGAAACTACCATAATATATTGGGGTAATACTGGGGAAATGGAAACTACCATAATATATTGGGGTTATATTGGGGTTTAGGGTTTAGGGTAGGGTGTAGGGTTTTAAATGGAGTCTTAACCCTGAATCGGAGCTAGTTGAGCTTCACTGGGCTTCTTAGCTATGGATTGAGCGCTCATTGTTGGCAAGGTTCCTGTCGCAAACCGAGGAAGCCTTCTCTAACAATAACTCTCCTCCACCAACACTAAGCATTCGCAGCATAGCACCAAATGGAGAGGATATTGATTGTTCGGGGAGATGATGACACATGCGTGCTTAACAAAGGGGGTTAGCGAAGGTACGCACTGCTCCCAACCTGATTTCACACTCACCAGTCACGCTTGTGTAGCACGGATGCTGCTCATAGATGCAACCAATCCCTAAGTAGTTTCCTTCTTTCGCAAGCCTACATGGATGTCCTTGCGCATTAGATGTTAAGGCAGGGTGAGGTGTACTCTGCGGCTTTGGGACGTGGATATTCCCACATTGCTTCGCTCCATATGCCTGCCATGCTCTAAACCTATCGGGCTGGCGCTTCGCGCCTGCACTGTCAGCTGGCAGCCAGCAACTTTCGAGGTCAAAAACAAGCAGCTACCCCAGGGTTCATTCATAGGGGGTTCCTTCTTGGGTGACTTACTACTGAATATTCCCTCGCCAAAGAGCCTGTTAGTTGTTCTGCAAGTACGTCTAAGCGCTACCTAGGAGGCTACCAAAAAGGGGAGGGAATTCAGCATGAAGACCCTTAACCCTGCAGTAACGTAGATATCAGAAAGCCCAAGCCCTTACCACGAAACTGTAAATGCAAAACTCTAAACCCTATACATCACAAATCCCAAGCCCTAGGCCTCAAGTTAACGTCTATATCATATGATTAATGATGTTACGGCACATAGTCCTGAGGACGTGGGACCATTGTATAGAGGTATGCAATGTATGTGTATACATCTATGTATAAGTTTGGGGTTTTAGGGATGAACATGTTAGGGTTGGGGACTAGGATTCGGTTGTGCTCAAATGAGGGGGCCTCTCCTACTAAGAAGCACTGGTCATGTTGAAGGACTTTCAGCGTGGAGAGGCGGCCAAAACCCCTGGGCCCGAAGCGCATTTGCAAGCCTTGCAATATGCTGCGGAGATCGTCATATAAGGGCTCCACACCCTAAACCTTAAACTCTAAACCCTAAACCCGTAACCAAAGCGCGTTTAGGCAGAGTCGAAGGCAGCCCCGATCCCAAAAGCCCCTTTGTCAAGGCTCGCAAGGGATCGCTGCAATGCTGCAATGCGTGCCTGGCAAGCCCAGCACCATTTAGTACGGATTTTAGCTAAGGACCCTAGGTCAAGGGCTTAGGGCAACTGTTATCTCAGGAACTCTTTAGTCGCCTGTAGAGGTTCCCTATGAAGCGTTTTTCCTTATGTGGAAAGTTCCATGGATTTGCTTGTGCGGAATCTCCACAGAAGCTTTAGTGAATATTCCCCCGTGTAGTGAACGGGTCCCTTGGTAATCCTTGTATTGACCGTCGCTTAAAAGCCCCTCAATATTTTGTGTCCATATCATTTCCCATCTTGAGTTCCTACGGTGCTCAAGCCTTCACCTCTATGCTATGCCAAAGCCTTCTGCCTTTGGTCGCGGAGTCATCTCTGCGTGTACCAGGTTTAAAGCAAACGTGCTAGGGATGTGTTATGAAATTATCCTACGCCCGTCCTCATCTTTCTACATTGAGGCTTTGCTGGAATGCCCTTGCCCCAAGCAAACTTCACGATTCTTAGCCCAACCGCCGAGCAACTCCCAGCACGTGCATGAAACGTCCACCCCAAACCATACAACCCAAAAGCAAAAGTCCGTGTAATGAGGCCTTTGTTATCTTGGGGCTTCAGTGCATGCAAACCCCCATACAAGCCCACATAATCGCACTATTACCCTATAGCTCTCATTTCATTATCGATGTTTTTTTCATTTGATTCTCACTGTTGATACAATATCCCTAAATCTTAGATGTATCCTGCTCTTTCTCCTTACTTAGAGTACAAGTCACCCTAGTAGGTAATTGGAATTTTAATGGCTCCTGACTAAGGCCCCTCTAAGGACAGTTAATTACTTGAAGGGGGAAGGACCCAAAATCTATCCCTGTATAACCAATGGTCCATAATCCCCACCCTGAACTCTAAACCCAGCAACCCTGAACAGTAAACACTAAACTCTAAACCCTGAACCCGAAACGCTACTCCCACTAGCCAAAACAAAACACGCTGGGCCTGAATAGAGGTCGCTGCCTGGGCTTCATTGCGGCTCGACTGCGAGGGGTCGCGAAGCCCCTGAAGTGTAAGGATGGGTTTAGGGTTAGGGTTCGGGGTTAAGGGGTTTCACAGGTTTATATAGAAGTTCTACAGGAAATGATACCGGGCACGAGGCTTCTACAGAGGTTCTACAGAGAGCTTCGTAGAGGTCATGGATATATTAGGAATATGGGGGATATGGGGGCTTGGGGTTTTCGAACTTTTTAGGAAGTTTTGAGTTTAACGGTTCAGGGTGTAGCCTCTCAAGTATCTTCACAGGGACTTCTTTTTTTCCCACGGTGTGTCGCTGCTGGTTTCAAGTATGAATAGTGGCAGGCCGTAGGCTCCCCATGCTCCTGGACCTGGACCTTCCCCTAAGGGTCCAAGTACATAATGATCATATACTTACCCAAAACCTCTACTATAATTACTATTACCCATATCCCAAGTACCTAACTATTGGGTACATGGACCCTTAGGGTTCATTCTAGACCCTGAATTCCTCTCCAGATCCCAAGCAAGGAGTGTATGCAGCCATTCCTTGCAAAACGTGCATTTGAATGGACCTGGATTGGGCTGGAGGCTCATCCACTAACCCCCAATCCCTCACGAATCCGTATCACACGTCCCTATGGCACTGTTGTAACGTCCAGTGCGGAAGGGCACGACATACAAACCCCCTGTGACCACAGAACCGGCGAAGGCCTAAGAATTTGCCAAAACCGCAAAAACCTACAAGTCTCCCAGTGATGGAGCCAAGAAGCTGCAAGTTGCTCCATGCATGAAGCCAAGCGCCTGGTGTGTGCGGGGGGATCACTCGAAGCCCAAAACGCAAAAGTCTGAATAATTACCCATACTACTCGTCGAAGCCTGACATATAGTGGATTTTGACAATGGGGCTTTGGCCACAATAGTAGCGCAGGCAGCTCGCCTTGAGTGGAACACTGAACAGGGGCACAGGTTAGCTATGTAGGGTTCCAATGGGTATGATAGACCCCCTGTCCAACAGGGAGCTATCTTCAGGCTTCGGGATCTGTGCAATTGTGGGGCGGCTGTTGTTGATAATGTCATACCGTTAGCACACCTCACACCTTTCTCAAAGTGGGCTGGACAACACCCTGACTCCGGCAACTCAATGGTCAGAAGGTGATCCCTACAGTTTGAGTAACCATAAATCACGACTAATCTCCTCCCCTATGAACAAAACCCCATATGCCTAGAAGCGAATCTTTGCCCTAGAACGAATATTCATGAGTTCAGTAGATGGCTGGAGGAATTATTGCTGTCATTCCAGGGAGAAATTGCTGGAGAAGCATCAACAATGTTTTCTGAATGGGGACATAGATGATTGTAATTGCACGCGGTTTGAAAGTTTCAGCATCCACCAGGCACCTTCAGTGCACCTTGAGGAAGGAACCTGGGGGTAGTTCTACACCTGAAGCACTAAATTGAGTGCAGATTTTAGGCTTCAGGGGTTAGGGTGACTTGAACAATTGACTCAGGCAATTGAAAAGTGCGGGCCACCCTGGGTACTTAGTAAGTTCTACATCCAAACTCCTCAGCCCCTGGCCAGGCCTTTCAAACTCCTGCAAAATGACTTCTTTGGCCTGGGCTTGAAAGTCCGGTCCTGAGCTCAAAGTTAGCTAAGGTGATTGTCAGTCTACCCAAGGGATCTGCTTCTGGGCAAACCGGAAAATCATCTCATAATTCAGTTATGTATATTGCAGTATATTGCATTATTGTAGTAGGCACATTAAGGTACAGTATAGTACATTGGGGTATATTGGGCTATATCACCGTATATTATATGATGCTGCTCAGGCTTTGGGCGAGGGCCGCTCTGAACCCTTCAGATGACGAAGTGAGGCTCAGGTTCCCGGAGCAGGACACTGTCGACCATTACGTTCTGAGGATGACTAGGCAGCTCTGCTTGAGTCTATGAGCGGTGATGATACAAGCAAGCACAGTGTGCTTAGACTTTGTGAAAAGTGAAGACGAATGGCCCTTTGCAGTGCTATGTTACGCTGCACGATCCGACCAACTAGCACCACCACTGCCAAACTTAGGCGAGCAGGGCCAAAATCTGAGCTGCAACCCACAACTCTCGACCTTGGATCACGCATTTCTATGATACCTTGTCTTCTGTATCGGGATATTGAAGTTTCGAATGTAGGGGCCCGTACAACCAGGACCCATGCAGCTCTAAACCCCAAAACCGCATTCTTGCTCAGGGTCTTGAACATTAAACTCTACGTCGAGAATAGGTGTTTCTCAAAACGGGCGTGCCGGTACCGACCCTGGGCGTATAGAGGAGTTCGGGCTTGGAACCCAACTCCACTATATCAACCCTTAGATTTAGAGATTTACAGGTTCTTATGCCCATAGAAACATGACAGTGACCCTTACACAATAAAAGAGTGCAGCCGCCATGCTTCACAATACTGCAGAAGGAACCAGGCACCTATTGTACAAGATGAAGTAATTGCCCATATTGTGGTTCTAGAGATTCTTTCTAGAATTGTGGCATATAGGGTGCCTCAAAACACTTTGAAGTAATTTCGGACAGCAAACACTGAGCAATCTTGATGAGACTCTCTGGAAGCCCGTGGGTGCTGGCTGAGATAACCCATGTAACCCCGACCCCCAAAACCAGGATCCTAGAACTATCATATGACGAATAGGATCGTATTTTTCGGGGGGGGGTTGTGGTTACCAGAAGCACCTTACTTTATGTTCTTTACAGCCAAAGCGTCGGTTCAAGTTATCCAAGACTGCCTTCAGCACGCGACGCTGGCCATCCGCGTGAGACCACAGCCCCAGGTTCCGACCCAACTCGGAGTCCTCATGGCTTCATAGTATATAGGGGTTTTATATAGGAATAATGGAAAAGAAAATGGAAACTACTATAGTATATAGGGGCTATAAAGGGATAAGGATGCGGGCGGACTTGAGGTCACATCGACCGTTTAGATGGTGAACACGTAGAGGAAGGTTGGGGTTCAAGAGGAGTTAGGACTTGCGAAGGATTCAGAAGCGAAGTCCTCCATGTACTCAAAACCTGCAGTGGCGAAGGGTCTCGCAAAGGGCTCTGAGACACACGCTTTTGGGAAATGATCCGTAGCCTCAAGATTTTGCAGGTTCCCTTCTCATTTTTACCTAAACAACACCAACGTCCCTAAGCCCTCTGCCCTAAACCCAAAACTCTCAACCGGATTGAGAGGAAGCCCTCTTTTCACAGATTTCTGTCCATTCTGCAAAGATCGAGAGATATCAGCAACCATATGGGTGAAGAATGGAGCACCAAAAGGAAAACAGGAAATTAAGTGGAAACTGGGCTTGTATAGAGTTTTATAGCCGTGTAAGTGTCAAGATTATGGTCACCTTTTAGGTACCCTGACGATTACGGCGGAACGTAAAAAGGGACCATAACTGGGACAACCTAGAATTTGACTCGTCACATATGCTCCACTTTTGATCGCACAAATGCATTTGATTTCTTCGATTCTAAATTCTTATCTGTAACCCTAAACGTAGGCTGAGCCGCCACCCGCTCGTGCTGACCGCAAGAGATTTTTGTAATCAGTCGGGGGCCCTCCCAACCCTAATACCTCAGCCCTAGAAGCGCTCCGAATCAGATATTGGCTGGCCAGTTACTTATCTGCCGCTACCCAGCAGACCTTGACCCCATAGACATGGGGGAGACTCTGAAAAAAGAAGCCTTGGGGATCCTTGGCAATATTCAGGCTACTAAAGGATAACGGTGGGTCTGTGAAGGACTTAAGCAACATTCCCGTACAGGGAGCTGTCTGGTTGAAGCACATACCTATGACCCATGAAGTAGGGATTACTTCCTAAGTAGGTTTTGAATGGGGGTAGCTAGGGTTACCTATATGGGTTACTAACCTACTTACTAAATCCTACATGGTAGTTTCCCAAAATTAGGGTACCCCAGTATAGACCCCCAAATACTATAGTCCTTATTTCTAGGGACCCCAAAAAAGGTACCCCTAATTTTGGGAAACCCCCACATGAGACCCTCCAAGTAGACCCACTGATTGGTGGGCTTCAAGGCCCTGAAAGCGTCCTGGCCAAAGAGCGCCGCAACCGCGAATGCAACCTTACGTACACGGTAAAGGGTTTAGGGTTTAGGGGTTTAGGGTTAGAAGGGACTATGGGAACATATTATATAGGCGTTATGTGGGGCTTATATTCCTTTATTCCCTGCTAAGAACCAGTAAGCTTGTTTCATCCAGATAGGTTTGAGTGGGATTTTCGGGCCTACGAGGGTGATTTTCTTTTGATGTCCATGAAGCCCACACTACTTCATAACCGCCACGGTTGTCCTAGGCAGATGAGCTATAATCTAAACTCCTAGTATCCCCCCTATAACCCCTATAGCAATCCCCTAAATAAACCTTCTTTAAGGAGTTTACGTTATATGGCTCAGGTAGATTTGGCTGAGGATCTGCTAGCTTACAGGCCCAGTTTCAGCTTCGTTCGCCCTGGACTCGCCCACAGAAACTTCCTTGCCTCCAGGCTCTGCATCCAGGAACCCTGACCCAACCCTAGTTTCACTTCCTGTCGAATTCTCAAGCACCCGTCTTTCCAGGGTGACGGGGTTGTATCCCTCGGGTTGCACCCAGGTTACTTCAAAAGGGGATTCTTGGAGACCCTTAAAGAAATATCTGGGTCATCTTGGGGTTGTACTAGAGACACAGAATAGGGGTATAATATTAGGGTTGGGATTTTTGGAGACACAGAATAAGGATATATCCTTAGGGGTACAACACTTCAATCCCATGAGTCTTTGCCAAGCTGCACCCAAGGGGAGGCCCAAGCCCAGCGAGGCGCCAACAGAGACTTCAAAGAATACGCCAACCTTGTCTCGTCGCAGTAGGGACCATATATCTGTGCGCAGTAGCATCAGGAGGTGTCATAGTAGGAATCGGGGCAGAAGTAGGGGTTGGAATGAGAGCAGGAGGAGAAGTAGCACTAGTAGTAGCAGACACAGGCAGCGCATCAGTGACCAGAAGTACAAGGAGAATGAAGCAAGGAACTTAATTGGAAGGAAAGCCCTGCTAGCTGGACCCCTAGCAGGCTTCTTAAACAAGTCAGCCCAATCCCTGCAGTCCTTTCTTCACTCTTTCCCCTGCGAATCATGGAGCGTACTGCAGGATAGGAGCAACGTAGCCAAGTCCGCCTGCCCGAAGGGCCTGGTGAGATTTGGAGTCATGGGCTCCTTTTCGGCTGTTAGGCAGGGCAGCAAAAGGCGGCGCTGCCCTTGAGGTGTATGGTTTCCCTCGAACTTTGCTTGGTGTGGGGCTGCAGAAAGGCTCCTATCTGGTTCCTTTTGTGGCTGGTATGCTATTAAAAGACCTCAAGACTTGTTAAACCTGTGGAACCCTGCCAAATTAACAGGGGAAATTCTGCAAGTTCGGGCTGCCTCTTTGCGCCTAGCTGTGGCAATTTCATCAATCTGTCACACAGTCTGAGATTCAGATCACTAGACCACCTCCTTCAAGATCGATAAATTAAGGACTGGGCTGACACTTGAGACTTTAGAGAACAAGGGTTGGCGTGTTAATCAGATGGTATCACCAGAATTCTGTTCCGTTCTGGTGCCGAAGTTCCAAGCATTAACTCTAGACGCTGGAGCCCTCAAAGTTAACCCTTCACGTAATCATCGAGCAGCCTTGCCTCCAAAGAAGGCGCCACCAGACCCCGCACGGAAGTGTCCCAGGCCTTGGCCAAAAATGGAAGTCGTAGAACGACACACCCGCACCAAGATAAGAACCCAGAAGCTCAAACCCTAAACCTGAGACCATGAATCCTACCTATCCTACACCCCAAAGGTACAACCCTAAACTCTGAAAGCCTACTTCCACGCGGCGCAGGGTTCCTTTGAAAGGGGACCTTTAGCTCGGCTCCTATGCCAGATGGTGGTTGCGATCATGTGAGCTATAGTCTAAACTCCTAGTTCATATCCTCCATAACCGTCTCCTATATAACACCCCTTTAAAGAATTTAGACTGTAGCTCATGTGAGTGAGTTACACTGGACTGCTCAACAAGATTAGTTCGAGCAAATTCCTCAAGTCAGTAATGGCAGAATCAGGTGACAAGTATCAGGTTTGGGATGTATCTGGCCGAGTTACCGTAAGTATGAAACCTGAAAATGCAACGCGGGGACCCTTTTCCACCTGGGGGGGGGGGGTCTTTTCAATTTGTCAAGAAGTAGCTTGGGCTATTGTGCTCATGAGCACTGGGCAACTGTGAAGCAAAACGCTGGGGCTCGTAAGCAGGCAGGCCCTGACAGCGATTTTGTTCACAGAGTCCGCGTGCAATCATGTTTGCGCTGGCGCACTTCTTTGGCATGCTTGGCTCTTGAGGGCAGCTGCGCTGCACTGTCAGAACCCGCCCCCCCTCCCGGTGCCACCTTGTTCCTGCATTCAACAGTACCAGGCGCTGCTGCGCAGGCAGCTTCAAGGATTGTGCCATCAATGGGCACTGCCGACATCATGCCAAGCCAGTTATTGCCTGCTATAGCTGACCAGACTGCTGGGCCCTGGCCCTGTGGGTGCCACAGTGTCTCGGTCCCGTTATTATCAACCAATCATTTGCTTGGCTCATCATGTTTGCTTCGCCCACAAGTAGATGTCCAAGGTTTGGTCGTACCGTACTGTTCGCTGTCCAACTGTCCAAGCTGGCAGCTGCAGAGCCACAGAGGTGTCCCATCCGATGCGCTCCAGATTCCGAAGTTAGTGCTACATGGCTTCTCTCGTGCAAGTGGGAATCCATAGCTTTGCCACCTCAATTTTAGCTCACCCGGGTTTGCGAGAAATCGCTGATGCGGACGGCCAAGCGTAGCGGTCCTGAACGACTCATTCAGTCAGGTGTCCAACGTTGAGTCCAGCAAATGCCGCAAAAAGTCTGAAGCTGTGTTGAGGATGCGCTGCTCGATGATGCGCAACTGGCGGACTCCGATGTGCAATGGATCGGCCTGAAAGGAAAAAGCCCTTGTCACGCGTACCCCAACCTATTTTTACGTGACTAGCTCGGAGATGTAGCAGGCCTGCACAATGCCAGCATTTTTTTTGCAACCACGCCTGCTGGTGGATCTCCTCATCATAATGCCGCTCCTGCACGTTTTGCCCCGAGAACCCGAGTTTCTTAGGAACCAAACAAATCCTTGTAGTTGCGTGTGAGACAGCACCCTTCAAAAAAGTGGATCCGTTGGGGCCAGCGTGTTGTGATGGGCCTCTCGGAAATCTGCAAACCCAAGCCTCACCCCTTCATTTTGATTGCCTTTGCGCTCGGCAATTCTCCTAATCCCGCCATCTGGAAAGGTAGGGAGAGGGAGGGTCTGCCTAATGGACTACGCTCCAGACATGATCTGGTCCCAATTGGGCACTGGTTGATAAGCCGTCCCAGCATAATCCCATGGTACCCCCTCTCCCTACCATCAAAACCTCCACCCGGCTAATACTAGATATTCTCAATATCTTTCAATATACCACACTGGGAATTGTTGATACTGCAAAGCCCCACCCACATGATACTAAAAACATCCCAATATATTTTAATATACACCATAATGGTAGCTTTCAGTATCAGAGCAGTTCTGCTGTCCTCCTGGTCCAAACCAGACGTGCGGTACACCTACTGGGATTGATGGTTCTCAGGGTACAGGCTCCGTTTACTGTGCTGGTTGCTCCCGTGGTTTGGAGTTGAGAACTTCGGTTTAGTAGGAAGTCAAGGAGTAGGGGAACATGGAGCCTACTATATCAATCGGAGATATAGGAGCTACCAAAGGGATCCATTCCTCCATTCGCGGCTAGCAAGGACGTCGTTGATTTTTAGGGTAAGGATTGACTGTCCAATTTTTTTCACTTGACCACGAGGACATGTGGGGATTGGGAAAAAAGGGGGGGGCCTGTCTAAGTCTAAAAAACATCGGCTCAACCCCTATACTGGCATCCTCACCTCGACTGCACTGCAGTAGGGATCCAAGTGGGCATGCTAGACCGCCTTGATCTTGAGAACCAAGAAAGAGGGACCATGGCAGCGCACTAAAAATCGAAGGTGGGGCAATTCCCTCCAATTTCGTTCGATGTGACTGTTGTGCCCTGGCTGAGACAGACCTGCATATACATTTACATGTCCCACATACCTACCTGACAGAAAACGGGGTTCCTGCATCACCACATCAAGCATCACTGTGGGGGGGTATTGTGAACCCCTTCCTATAAACCACCTAAATGTGATGCTTTAACCACCCATAAGTGGGAAACTTAGGCAACCCTTGCAACTTCGGGATGTCGAATCCCTGGCCTTGCGTCGAAGCTCCAATGCCCCAATGCCTGGCAAGGCATCAAAATTATCGCCTTGTGACTATCCCAGGTTCTAGGGCCATGTAAGACTGTAAGGGGAATTCCTGCATGCTTCTGATTTTCTTTTGGTGGGTAGCACTTTTGGCTGGATCCTGGTGGGATCTGAAAATCGCTGCTTGCTATTAGGGACTCAGGGATGGGGGAGTCGTACAAAGAATAAAGACCGCGGGAGCTGTATGGAACGAGCTTCCCGGTCTTTTTTGCCTGCAAAAGAACGACTATACAATTTCTGGATGTATAGCTTGCAAGACGGATCCGTGGACCACATGAAAGATTTCGGAGAAGAGACTCGCAATCAGAAACCTTGATGGCGAGCCATTCTCCCACCTCCTAATATTCCGAATGATTCTCCGTTTCATGGGCCATCAGAGGCAATATCAAATATCGAGGACGATGTTGGGGTGTGATATTCAGGGAGACGACTACCGACTTTTGTGGCGGCCAGAGACATTGAAACCTCTGCCTTGGAGAGAAACATAAACCCTCCAAGCATTGCACGGGCCAAGCTGTGCAGTCACAGTACATGTTGTGAACCCACAAATTTCCACCTGGATCCCATGCAAGATCTCCTCCTAACCACTGCAAGAGTCTGTATCCACTGGATGTTCATCATTTGGATCTGTCTCAGAAGTACCGTACGGATATGGTCACTCTTTTGCTCTGAGAAAGCCCCATTGGCTTGCTTGCTCGCCTACGGCGAGAGCGGCCCGTGAAGCCCATGCGATGCCTCCGGATGTTGGCGGGTCTCGAGAGTACCAGTAGATCCTATACACACTACGGCATATAAGCCTGATGACCTTGAGATTGGTGATTTGGTCAGAAGGCAGCTCTCTTCTCTATCAAGACATTGCATGCTCCTTCTTCTGCCTTTTGAAACGCTGTCCCAGAAGAATTCCAGAACCCCCTAAATTTCCCAACCATCCGGTAGAGTTGGGTGTTGTTGCATTGCTGCACCCCACGCCAATTTGCTGGGCACACTCAACATCAACGACTTGATCACGGCCAAATCCCAAATTGCTTGACTTGTTCTATCCTCATGGTTCACTTTACAGCGCAGTGCTCTCAGTTACAAATCTAGCTTTGGCTGTGTCCGTGAAACCTGCATCTCACATGGAAGTATTTCTTATCTTCTAAGCCGTTTTTATGTACTCACCTCAGGAAAGCACTCAACATTTTCAGGACACAAAGCTGGTAAGAGGCCTGCGGAATGTCCTTAAACGTGAAGAGCCCCCATTTCCGAGCACAGCGGCTTAGTGGGAACCCTGAGGCTCCAAACCCTGCAAGTACATCCATAAAACCTTAAAAGCCTCAGACCCCTAAACCCTCAACCACTTCGGGAGCCTTGCGGCGGGATCTTGGACCCCGTGGCGCCCAGGGCAGCTGCCAAAGAGGCCTCCTAAGGGTTTAGGATTCGGGGCTTTAGGGAGCCAGGGCTGAGGCTTTTGAGGTTTGGGGTTTAGAGTTCAAGGTCCTGGCGATTCCGGGGTCGTTTCTAAGATGTATAAACAGTTATGCTACGCGCTGCGCAAACTACAGTGAGCTTCTGCACGGTGCCCTGGTAAAGATACGAGTCGAGGCTTGCCACGGATTCGGGCTTGATGCTTTGAGCTCCTCGCTTGTGAGCCACTGCCTCCAGGAACGTGTTAACACTTCTGCGCAACCGTCTTTTTGTTTGTGCCTACCGTATTGACCAGGAAGGCCACGCTTGGTACAGGCATGTACAGGCTACAGTAGTACGTAGGCAACCCATTCCTATCCCATAAGCAGTGACCATTCCGCATGCAACAGCATCCATGCCCTGCAATGATGAAAGAAAGAAAGGGACACCCGAAAATACACCAAAAGTTCGGACCCGTTATTTCTTGTTCAACCTGTATAGACCGGCTGTAGAACAACCCTGGTCTTTGATGGAGGCCTGTGAAGGTGCCGCGGCCAGGTTGGCCCAGTCCTCCAAGGATCTGCACCCTGATCCCTCGGCCCCCCCCCCCAGTATCACTAAGCCTCAATCCCTCAACACTGCAGCGAAGCCCTGTATTATTTTTGGCAGGGGATCATCCATCGTTTTGGGGGCGTTGAGCTTGAGGCTCAAAATCTAGGAGTTTGAAGGGCTGTCCTGTTGTGAAAGCCTTCGCTTGTTGCAGAACTTGAAGTTCGGACTTGTTCGCGCTTGAGGTTTCCAGTTGATGACCCCCGAGGCCAGACCATGACTTAGCACTACACTAGAACCAGACCCAGGATTGCAGATCATGTCACTCGATGCGAGCAGAGTGTGTACACCTTCCGTGGCGGGGTCGAAATAGCCGGAACCTTTCCATTTCAGAGCTAACATGGCTAGAATCATGATGCACTATCGTAGGATTTTTGGTTGCAGCTGATATTCATATAGAGTCAAACAAATGTCTAGGCACGCTTTAAGGCTGGTCTGCCGGCGAATGATGGGCATCCTACACCCTGTGCCCAAAACCCCTGGTCTTGCCTTACCTTGCCGAAGATTACTGGCATATCTAGAATTTGTCTAGAATGCTCTTCAACACTAGCCCTATACATCCTCAACACTCAACCCTAAACCTTGTTTGAAGGTCCTCTTCTGCCATGACGTAGCAGCTTGCTGCGACAACCAGTGCCCGCAGACCTGCTGAACGACAAGATTCAGGCTCAAGCTGTCACAGCTCGCATGCGGGGGTCTTTTATAGATATCGCTTGGGCAAATTGCTATTTGTCGTTTTGCTGCCGCTGTTTTGGATATTCCGACAGATTCCGCCAGGATCTAAATCTGGGTTCCTCAATCCTCCCAAGCAAAGAGCGAGTTCCGCCCGCCTTCGTAACAGTTTGGCGTCGTCAAAGCACTAAACAACAAATCTAACTCTCAACATTGTACTCCCACATCGTGAATGGTCCCCTCTTCCTACTCATGCCTCATTGGTAATGGGGGAAAGCATCTCTCTGCTACCTACAATCAGTTCTCCAGTCCCGACAAAGCAGGGGTAAGCGACCAACAGCTTAAACTTAAACCCCAAAGCCCTAAACCCTGGAAAAAATATGCGTGGCCCGCCTTTCACACCGCCGCTTGCCGCCAGTCGATGACTGAGGCCCAGCTCCACACCCAAGAGTCCCTCCCAGACACGTGGGAGCTTCTGAAAACAGGGAGCTTCTAGAGTTAAGGACAGTTACAGGAATTGAGGATGTGCGGTTTGGGAGGAGATGCCAATGGAAATCATAACCAGCTATGTTTATATGCTGCAGAGTGTTATGTAAAGGGTACGCAAAGCTTATATAAGGCCCCCTCTTGTGAGGTTTAGTGACATCAGGATACATAGGGCCGTAGGGATTCTACCGGCATGATCTGGGTAAGGATTATGTAGGAAGTGCTGGTTTCTTGAAGAGCTCCCAAGTCTGTTGCTGAAGGAACAATGTCAAAAAATGCTGTAGCAAGAGAACATGATGATTCTGCTTGTACAGATTGAAGCAACCCTTTACATTTTCAATGCGGCTGATCTTGGGACCAGGAAAGCTGACCCCATCTTTATATCAGCCAGCATTTAATGCGGTCTCACTGATCTGGTCTGGAGTCTTGAATGCACGAGATCGCACGAAATCGAACGGCATAGCACGAAGGAGAGAGGTTTTTATGCAGCACGAAAACACAAAAAGTTGCTCCAGATGGTACGATGCATTGAGTCAAAGAATACTTGTAGCATTCGCCGCTGCCTGTTGCCTAAATAGCTTGCATTTTGGGCTCCTTTTTATGGCCAATGGGAGCCCATGTCTGAGTGCCATGGACGTACAAGTGTACTTGCAGCACTCAGTGGGCATCATTGCCAAGCCCTAATGTTTCAAAACCCTAGGGCCTACTAATCTCTACATAGCTTTAGGGACGCCTCCCCTAGATCCCACACCTAAAGCCCAAGCAGAACAGCTCACAGAAACCTCCACGCCATCCCAAGGAGAGGCTTCGAGGATACCAAGCCTCGGCGTGTGTTAACATGGAAATACTGAAGCCCTTGGGAAGATCTAGGAAATGGATACCCCTTAAACGTTGCTAGATAGTACCGTTGCTAGATAGTACCCTCGAGTAGAGGGTACGGCATTGGGCAGTTCTGCTTTTTACATATCCTCGCAGGGCTCGGCGGATACCCTCACGTTTATGGTTGAGGATTTAGGGCTAAGCATTTAGGGTTTAAGAGTTTCTCGAAGCAGTGATACCCTGCTTGAAGGGGTTAATCGTAAGAGTTATGCACGCATTTACATACCTATATACGTGTATATGTATGCATAACCTATTAAATCATCATCAAGAAAGCTAAGAGGGGGATTCGGTTGCAAGTGGAAGGCGTTCAGCAGACCCCTTTCCTACTAGCTTCGAAAATCCTGCAATGTCAGAGAAATGGCTGATGCGGAGAGGTAGCATGCCCAGGTAAGGGCCCAGTGAGTGGATTGGGCACCTGAACATAATAATTAGAGCAGCTACGCGGGATTCACTGAATTTATCCTTTTCCAAATGCGCCAACATGGAACTTGAAACGGCTCGCTTTTCAGCTGACAATGCATCTAGATATCTTGTAGAGGCTCCCGAGCTTCTCCTCAAAGAGAGTTCAGAAGGGTCTCCTTGAGGATTGCGTCTTGAATTGGGGGTTTCCCAAAAAGTAGGGGTACCCTTTTGGGGGTCCCAATAATAAGGACTATAGTATTTTGGGGTCTATATTGGGGTCCCCTTATTTTGGGAAACTACCAATTGTGACAGTCTCCTCCCAGCTCTTGTAGTGCTGGTTGTGCTAGACCCCCATTTGTGCACATTGGCACATGTGTTCAAATTGATTGCCTCCATGGAGAATTCGCCTCTGCAAATCCAGAACAGACAGACTTGGATCCAGATCCCTGGGCGGATCTAGAAAGAAGATCCCCCCTAAGCGTTGCTAGGAATTACCCAGAAGTAGTACAAGCTGCCATATGGTTGTTTCCCTAAATAAGGTAACCCCAATATAGACCCCAGAATACTAAAATCTTTATTATGAAGACCCCTAAAAAGGTACCCCTAATTATGGGAAAATATCCCAAGAGTAGTCCCCTAAAAAGCCCCCAGTATAATCCCCCTTCAAGCAGTTTAGACAACAGCACATATGGTTCTACCTTCTAGTTTCCTTCAAGGAGCCTGGTGTAGCGAAGCCCCAAAGGGGGGAGCCCTAAATGTCCTCCTCTATCCCTGGGTTCCTGAAATGAAATGCACCTCAATCGTTAGATGCCTATATTATAGTATATTACAGTATATTCTAGTCGAAAAAAAGGATATTACGGCAACCGTACAGTATACAAGAACAATTGTAGATCCTCAGATCCTGCCGAGGCGCTTCTCCATCAAACTTGCCCGGGGCAGCTCCCCCAAGCCTGGGTTGATCTTAGGAAACTTAAGCAATAGGCTACACTCATACGGAAAACATGATTTATGATGCTCCCGTGCTGTGGTCCCCAAAACCTATCACCCCTGTAGAACTCCAATATAACCCTTGCAACTTTTTAATCCCTTACCCTTACGTAGGAAGGTAACCCATGAAGTAGCTAAAACTCCTCAACCCTAAACCTCAAACACTCTGACAGCAGCTCAGAGGCAGCCCTGACTTGCAGCCGCCTCCTCCGGATCGGCTACTTCAAGGCTCAGGATACTTACAGGGTTTGGGGTCGAGGTGTTCAGGGTTCCATATTTAGGTATTTTTCGGTATTAGCCCCTAGGAAGAAAAAAGGATCCTTTTTGCATAAATATAAAGAAGCCCATACCCCAAAATGTATAAAGGATCCCTAACATTGATCCAGTTTAGGTTGTAGGTTTTGGGCTTATGGACCTAAGGTTTAGGGTAAATGGTTTCGATGGTCCCCCAAGACCTCCTAATGTGGTTATGCTGAAGCTATACTTGGGCTATACAGTCAGAAGTACGTCATAAATGTCCTGAACTTCCAGGTACTTGACCGTTTGATACTAACCACTAAGTCTAAAACTGTAGAGAGTTCCTGGGTAAATGCAAGCCAGGCCCCAGCAACATTTGAGGAAGAAAGGCCTGGTTACCCAAACAATGACCTACTTGCATTGGAAGTAGAAGGGGCCTGCGGGAAGGTGGAGTCTAAGTTGCGGTATATATGGGGAACTGTAAAAATTATGGTCCCTTTTTGGGTCCCTATTATAATACGGGGCCTAATACGGGGCCTAAATTAAGGGACCCAAAAAGGGACCATAATTTTGACAGTTCCCCATATGGGCTTTGCATAGCTAGCTGGTTCGTCGTCCCACCTGGATCATCGGCAGGGTCACGGTAACCACCTGCCAGTCCCGCCGCGACGAAAGATTTTGCGCAGAACCCGGAAGCTTTGGACCCTAGCTGCGCCAAATTAGCCTCTGCAGTAGTACACCCTAAGGGTCCATGTACTCAATATTTAGGTACTTGGGATATGGGTAAGAGTAATTATAGTATAGGTTTTGGGTAAGTATATGACTATTGGGTACTTGGACCCTTAGGGACATGTTCAAGTTTGTGCTTTGCTCTGGACTTCCACTGTCCACTGGGCTTGGCGCTGAGGGTGCAGGGTTTTGAGACCCTCCAGGGTGAGCCTCTCGTCTGGACACCACGATGTCTGAAGCGCTGGCAGCCAGATCAGCAAAACCATAACGATACCTCAACGCGTGCCAACCGCAAAGAAACATTGGTATGTGGCAGGATTACGAGAGAGTCCGATTACCGGAATCTTTGATTTTGGGAAACATGTAGAGACCCTCCGTAACACGAAACCCTAAACCTTAAACCCTAAACCCTAACCCCAACCCTAAACCCTAAACTTCCTGCAAGACATGGCAGTCTACCCGGGGAGCGGAGGGGAAGGCACAGCGGAACATGCTTTCCAAAGCTAATCTGTTTGTTCTCAGATCTTGGGCCTCATGTCTACATAGATAGACACACCTCGATACATGCATGTACAGATATATGCCAAAATGTGTGAGAACAGTGCGAGACATGTATGTATGTGTGTACATATATATACATCATCTGCCCGTACTCAGCTCCATGCCATACAGTACGGAGCCTAGCGTGAACGAGCACCTACCTACTTGCTGTTATGCTGCTTGAACACTCAGGTTGCAGCTCAATCGCAAAGAATCTGCAGTTGAGAGTTCACCATAGGACTGCAGAATCTCTCCAGGAGCTATGTCCCGAACGGCGCGCCCTCGGACCATTCCTCTCCTTACTGTGCAAACTCATGGGCGAACCAACTGGATGAGAAGTTGTCCAAACGAACCCATGGGGATGGCGTGCAAAAATAATTACCAGAAAACAGGGTGGGTTCTGAGGGACGCCACAAACACAACAGACCCCTGAAAACGCACTTCTCCTAGGGTGATGAGGCAAAGGGACTCAGGGTCCTTAGAAGGTTTTTCCTGTATGCGCGCCCATGAGGATCTACCTGAGAAAATCAAAGATTGCCGGGCCCAGCCCTGGGAGGATAAGCGTCTGCAAGCGGAACTCCACATGAGGCTTCCCGTGGTTGGCCTGACGGACTGGTGCTTCTGGCTTTAGAGGGCTTGGGGAGAATATAAGCAAAACTATGAGTACTATTTGGGCGGATTATTTAGGGACTACTGTCAAGATCCAGTCCAAACCCAGCAAGCTGAGCTGTGAAAGAGGCTTGCTTGTGAGACTGAATATTGCGGCGTTGTCTGCAGGACATGTAAAGTGGGCATGCGGCTACCGTAGGACCTGAAAAGCAAATCGCAGGCAACCCTGATAACAGTACTAGCAAAAATATGAATAGTAACATATGCTCCGCCACAAGGCTTCCTGGGTTGTACCCACTGACGTCATACCCCTCTAAAAGATTCTCCCGGTGTTCCCATATGACCCTTGTATAAAGCCATGTCGTCTCCTATGAGACTCAAGAAGGATACCTAAAACCCAGGGGTACCACCTCAGAGATAAAATTCTGCCACAGGACTGTGTCTGGTTTCAGCTTGTTGTGACGCGCCTGGTCCACAAAAGGCACCATTGCTCCGCCAAACCTTCGTTGCTTGGAGCATGGGGGTATTATGTTTTACAGGGCATAACGGGGGTTCAAGTAAGATAACTGCAGCCAGAACTTTATCCCGAAAGACTTGTAACTGCACTCACAACTACCGATGGAAGCAAGAAGCGTACAAAACATATTGGTCTACGGATACTCTTACTCTGTCGGCTTCCTGCTCGTGGGTTCGCCTTCCGACTGAAACCTGCGGGACGACAACCTCGCACCTACCATGGGGTAGTACACGGCCTTCCTCCCTTTGTGAATGACCCCCCAGTAAGCCTCAAACATTCCCTGAGGTGTTTTGGCAGGGTGGGTTCCGAAAGCTCTAGTTCTGCAATACTGCATCCAATCCCAAGCTGTGAACAGCGGAACTCGTAAGAGAACTAATATACTGCCATTCGGCAAGTCTAGCGGGGGGATGTGTAAAAGTAAAGTTGGTTCCAAAAAGACTCTAGAATCCGTCAACCCTTGTAACCCCCCAACCCCTAAACTTCATAATAACTTCCGAAACTGAAGTGAATTTGCGATTGCTTTGTATATAGGTGAGCTCATTATGATTTGTCCAGAGTATAAGTTTCAGACTCTTTTGGGTTTAGAGTTTAGGGTTGAAGGTTTAGGGTTTCTTGCATTGTGGCTTCTTGAAGGAAAGCCCACTCATGCATGAACATGCTGCCTTCATCAAGCAGCTCACCCCTAAACTGTCCAAAGCATCGCTTGAACTACCCACGTAAGACAGAAAGTTCCTCAGAAGCATGGGACACTTTTGGGATCCTGCGAGGGTTGGATATTTTGTTCTGCGCATCTGTGGGCAACTGCAACAAGTCCTTCGGGAAAACACAGCCGAACAGCTAAATCCCAAAGCGTATGCGCAAACTTAAGTTCCAAACAGGCCCCAACAAATAAACCCCAAACATTCCACATCCTCAAAACCCCAAGCTCCAAATCCCAAACTCTCAAGCTTTCAACCCAAGGCTCCAAAGCCTGATGTATCCCCACGTGCCTATGTAGAATCCCGGGAAGTGCCATAACCCGCTAGAACCCTCAAATTCTGCAACACACTTTGAAAGCTTTCTATGAATGGCAGCCGGCAGCCCTAATGATGAGTCAGAATAGATAAGTCCTCATTAAGAGTTCCTAACTCATGAATACCCTGGGCCCTACATGTATAGTACCCCCGATAACCCCTTTAAACAGGAACCCCACAGTTTGGAACCCCAAGCCCTAAGCCTAAACCTTAAGGCCTAGACCCTCAAACCCTATAAACCCTAACCCACTTAAATGGAAACCCCAAAAGTGTAGAACACCCCTTGATCAGCTCCCTTAGCTGCTGCGCAGCAGCCACGGCTGGACTCGGCTGAGAACCACAGCGCAGGCAGCCACGTAGGAGATCTGCGAGGCCCTGCTCGCAGGTTCCCAGATCGTTAGGGATCAGGCATTGGGGATGTTTCGGGGTTTAGGAGATTAGGTTGTAGGAGTTTAGGGTTGGCTTAAGGGGTCAGGATTCACAGGTGGGGTTGCAGGGTTCAAGGTTCGAAAATTAGGTTGAGGGCTTCCAAGCAGGCATACCCTAGACCTCCCAAACACGAATACTCATAGCCGATATACCTGTGTTGCATGGACTTAGGGCCATGCAGAATTGGAGGCTTAGGTTTCAGGATTTTGTCTTTTGAGGGAGGATGATTAGGGTTTTGCGTCTAGCGAAGGTTGAGGGTATGAGGCTGTTTTGTTGGGTTGCGCACGGTTCATCGGGGGGCATACAGTGTGGCTGCACTTGAGATGCAATTACATACATGGAAGATAGTCTAAACTGCTACAGTAGCATCCCCCTTCATAACCATAACCCCGAGAATACCCCCGTATACAACCCCCCCGTATACCCCCCTTTAAGGACTACAGCTCATACAAGTGCCCTGATTCCGGAAAACGCCCTTGCTGTGAAAATACGGTTCTCCAATCCCGCTTCACCAAGATATGGCTCCCCAGACTCTCTGTAAGCCCTCAAGCCCATTAATCCCACGCTCTAGGCTTTAGGGCCCTTAAGGTTCGGGGTATTCGGCCTGTGAAAGCGCCAGACCCTGGATGAGAAAATTTGGCACAATCTGCCACAGCAACCTCCTCCCCCAATATCGTTGAATCCCACTGTGGTAGAATTACTATTCTGGGAGTGCTTGATACTGAGCATTCCCATTGTGGCGAATTGTTAAAAAGGAATGTGCAGTATTATGGGGTTTGGGTGCCTAAATGTTAGGGGAGGGGATTGTCCTGCCAATGTAAGTGGCATGGCCTAAATAATAATTGGAATGAAGTTTACAATATTTACTGGTATACGTATGAAAGGATTTTTAGGGAGAAGTTTGGAAGCCTGTTCAACCGATGTGCTCCAGTGCCACGGGTCACATCTAATGGATCGTTGTTTAAAAAAGAGAGGAAGCGGGTAATCCAATTTCTGAGGTGCGGGTTACAGTACCATCTTCAGCTTAAAAAACGAATGTGGATATATGCCCAGTAATGGCGAGGGGTAAAGCTTTAGGACTACTCCGACTGGCCTCAGGATTTGAGGATCTCGGGTTTGTGAAGGCGTGCGTTGACTAAGCACGGGGCCAGGATTCAAGAGATTTGGGATACATGACCCTTGGGGTTACTTGGTTGTTGTAGGCAGCTTCTCTTGGTGAGCCTTCAACACATGAACCCTCTGGGTTACCATGCCTCGGGCAACCCAAAGCAGCCAGGACCGGCTGAAGCAGTGCCCATTCTTCACCTAAACTTTTTCAAAATTGAGAATCCCTCTTGGGCTCCCCACCCCTGAGAAGAGACACAACCGTTGGGAAAGATCTGCTAGTTACTTCCGGTTTCTGCGGCCCACACGCAGTGGATTTCAAATTTAAGTGTGTCTAAATGAAATGGGGGCTTCTGCAGCGTAGATTCCAGGGTGCTTAACATTTCCACATTCTTGAGCTTGCGCGTTGAGCATCTGTCGGAATGAATGACTGTCTGCACGCTCGTACGGCTGTGCAGGCTGTTTAGCCTTCAGACCTTGACTCAAAGCCCTATAAACCCTAAAACGCCCTGCAAGCCATTCTGAAACAAGAGGCGCCCAGGGCCGACCAGAAGAAAAACTCCAAGTTCTCGTCACCCACTATCCCCTCAAAGTTGTGGGAGCCCCATAAAAGGCAGATTCAAATGCCATGCATGATGGCACAGCAAACGAGCCCCATACTATAAACCATAAGCTCTACGTAAACTTACTCAACCTCCAAAAGGCGGAGGGAAAATCGAGTAGCGCTTGAAAAACTACACAAGGCGATGAATCTCTCAGAAAATCCGGTACACCGATAGCCCTGCAAACTATACAGCTGGAACAGCATGGCCTTAATCAATCAAACAACCATACCTGATTCTTATACATCCTGAATCCTAGACCCTAAGGGCCACGTTTTCTGGACCTAATTAAAACCCTGTAATCAACAGCAGGTTACTCAGACGCCGCTGCTTGGCGGCAACTGGCGCCTGCAGCTCTGTGCCGTCCTTGGATAACGCGTATTCTTATAATGAATAGTCGTATGATTATTTGGATGCTTTTTTTATGGTTATGATTGGTATTCGTAGTACTTCAAATGAAAATACTATGCTATTGTTGGTGTTAGTATTGTCGTCAGTATTCGTAGCATTAGTATTGTCTTTATGACTGTTGTTAGTATGAGAACTCAAGCTATAGCAAAATTATGATTGTTGTTCTTCATGTTTGGGAAGTCGGTGCTTGGTTTTACGGCTCAGGCGCCTGTACCGCAAAGTATTGGACTTGCCCCCAAAAAACTGCACATGCGTCTGGGGGTGACTTTTTTCTTGTCTCTTGTTCGCATTTCGGAGCTTTATTGTTTCTCTCCTGAACAGAACCCCACGAGAGACCTCTGCAACCAGTGCTGTTGTACTCCGTTTGTAATGTCTGAGCTAACGTTCCAAGCTTTGTTTAAAGGAAGGGTGACCCGGAATCTCAAGGAACTGAATTTAACGGGGCCTCACAGGGATCATAGTTTTACGAAAACTCCCTTTTGCCGACCGCTGCTCCTACAACTATCAGGTCCCGTTTGTTGCCCAAAATGGCGTTTTGAACATTGTGGACCTCCTCACCCTGTGGGCACTCTTTCAACCCTCTTCCTTCATAAAACCGCCCAAGCCCCCTAATAGCAAAAACTCAAAAGCTAATACCATTGTGATCCATTGTGCATGAGGGGTATATTCATTATCAACGTGTAGAAGGCGCTTGTTCATAGGGAACATGATGAAGCCGAGGACATGATCAAGCCGAGTTGCTAGAAGCTGTCGCTGCGCGTCGTCGCCGTGAGGCCAGTGCCAGTTCCATGCGAGTATGCAGTCTTCTGGTGTGACCTCGGGTTTAGCGTATGAACACGCTCTCCGAATGAGAGTTGGTTTTTAAGCCTAAAAGCTTAGCGAAACCGACAGTTAGAAACACACTTCATGCAAAATGTCCTTAAGCTCTATTCAACCACTTCGTGTGGAAAAGAAACTCCTCGTTGCCTTTTGGTGGGGCAGTGGCCTGTTCGTAAATAGCTACCGGAAAGCTCATCCGAGTAGCAGCCGGGCATAGTTTAGGCCACCAGGTGCTGGCCTTGTCTCTCGCAAGCAACAGCGCCTCAGACTTTTGGCAACAAAGCAGCTCTGGCCCAACAACACAAAAGCGCAGTGACGCCTCAACATAAAGTGGTGGTGGATCCCTCAATGTAATGTGAGCACTGTTCCCAGCCCAAGTCAATTTCCTCCTACAGTCCGGGTTGGGCATGTGGAGAACCATGAGTCATGAAGCATGATATAACAGCGACTGGGTCTGCCCGAACAGAAAAACACCCCCACCCCCCCCGCGGGGCACCTCGACGGAAACCTAGATGGGAAGCTGCGTGGGTGTCTCATAATCGGGGAAAGCATCATCCTTTTCAGCTTCAGAGCCATGTATTTGCATGTGATGTGACAAAGCCTTACCTGCCTAATTGCCCATGAACCCTGGCCTCATATCCTTCATCCTTTCTACTCGATGTGATGTGTTCTAGCTGTGTTGCTACATGAACACCTCATGATGACCTTACTACTGCTAAAGCGCAAAACTGTGAAAGCTCCAAAGGCACTTCAAACCCCCAAGGAGACACGAGACATAGCACGGGCAAACCCACCGCCAAGCACTGGGCCACCACTAGGTCACCGGGATTAGTAAACCGAAGCCAATAGGAACTGGGGGCCAAAGGTCTTTAAGGTTTTAAACTGTTTAAACATCGGCTTCAGTCTCCTATGTCTTCATGGCAGGAATGCAACAAGGCAACCCAATAATTCGAGACCTGTGGTAAATCCTAATGCCTTCCTGTATACCTTGTACCTCAGAGATCAAGGGCAGTTTTCCAATAGTCTGTTGATATAGAGGGTATGTAAGGGGTGTATGAGGACCAGGGGGAGTTGTATGAGGTGATTGATTCTAAGGCTTCTGCAAGGTCCCTGCGGGGTAGCTCCCCTCGTGTAAGGCTTCAAACTCATACAAAAACCCGCACAAGGCCTCTGCCGCAAGCCGGGGCAATTCTGTTACGAACCTAGTTTGCGGAATGGCCGCCCAAGCCTGTTACAAGCCCAGTGTTTTGATTCACAGCCAAATAAACCCTGGACCCCAAATCCTGAACCTGAAGCCCTCAACCCTTGTATGTGGTAGTCTCCCAAAATTAGGGGACCCTAATATAGATCCCAAAGTACTACAATCCTTACTATGGGTATCCTCAAAGAGGCACCCCAAATTTTAGGAACCCCTAATCCCCATAAACCCGTACACAATCCAAGGTTTTATGTCATGTTCGATTTTCTTTTCCATATGATTCTCCACTATAGGGGACCCTAAACCCTAAACCCTAAACCCCATATCATTTCTCGGAGCCTTCATCCCAGAAGCCTGGCTTGGTGACAAGGATCTGCTGCCAAAGGCAGCTGGCAGTCAACGTCGGGGACAAACTGCAACCACCTGTTGAAGACAGGTAATGAAAGTAGTAATTGAAAAGTGGAATAATAGTCATAGTCATAACAGGAATATCAAAAATAATGGTAACCATAGTAAACATAATAAGAATAATAGTAGTCATAGTAATAACAATAGTAAGAATAGTCATAGTAATGATAGCAAGGGCTTAGGGCCGAATGGGGTGTAGACTCAGGGCCCGAGCTAGCCTCTCAGAGAGCCCTGCTTCGCGAAGCAGCTGCTCAGCGGCCGGGTGGCCTGTTTTCAAGAATTTAGACCCCTAGAATCATGCGGGTAAGTATGTAAGGATTTTATAGGCTCTATGTTCCCTGGAGCCCTATTAATTATTAGAAGTTGTAGTTCCAGCCAGCTCGTAGGATTATAGACACCAGACATGGGAAATTGTCCTCAGGGAAGTGCCAGAGACCATACGTCTTCATCCACTATACAGACTTTGACACACGTTAACAGAAGTAGGATAAGGGGGCCCAGCACCATGATTTGAATAAACACTATGGCTAAGGAAAGCACATGGCTGTCCTAAGTAGCCTCGGTAAATATTGTTAGAGAGAACTTTCCTACTTCATAAGGAAAGCACACTGTACTCATCCAGGTCACCCATATCACGTCCCGTGCCCTCCAATCTACAAAGTTCGAGAAGGGAAAAGAAACCCAAATGTTGATGTCTGCCAAACGGGGATCCTGCAACATTGCGGAGAATCATAGCCGCATCTGTGGGTGGGAATGCTCTGATATCTCACACTACACTCATGCAGGATGAGATTTAATCTGGGGCAGTCGAACTGGCTTCGCCATATGTTGTCCCAATAGAATCCTACATAAACCCATTCTGGCTCGCTTGATAGCACATTTCAAGCACTTTGCTCGTCTCAGCCACCCCCACTCCCCCGCCCCGCTCACAGTTTTGAAGCCATCACTTACCGGCCTTGAGACAGCTGCTGCTGGGTAGAGAATGCAGCAGCCTCGGGGACCTGAAGAGCACACATAGCATGAGCTTTAACATGGAAGCTGAGTGAAATATACGTGCAGCACCCATCGGTTCAGTAGTCAATGGTTGCAAAATGCTGAAGACTCATATTACAACACGTAGGATTCGAGCATGAAATCTCGGCTTGTTCAGAGGCTTACATGCCAAATGCATGCCACAAGCCGTAGTGCACCTTCAAAACACCAAAGCACAATATTCGTCATCAAAAGATCTATTTCAGATTCCTAATTTGCGGAAATCCTCAAGCAGGAGTGAGTTGGGGGAAGACTGCGGTCTATGGCTGCGTTAGATCCCATGGTCCAGATCCCCTCATAGTTTAGTAATGTAGACCCGTGATTCATAAACTCCATCCCCTAGATAGGGATGATAATAGGGATCCGAATATTAAGGCCTTGAAGCCTCTTCCCCTTAATAGGGATGAAAATCGGGATCCTAATATTAAGGCCATTAAAAAGGAGGAGGGTTCATAAATCACGGGTCTACAGTCAGTCTATGGGAAAATATTTTGGGCGCGGCCATGCCTGGGTCCGGCTAGAGTTACTGTAGGGGTTTAGGGCTTAGCGTCTCGGGCTTGGGATTTGAGGTTTAGGGCTTAGGATTTAGGGTCAGGGCTTAGGATTTAGGGTTTAGGAGTTTGGGGTTGGGCCTAAGTAATTAGCGAGAGCATTAAGATCTATTTGAGATGCCCTATACCAGAATTAGACAAAGAGTTCAGGAGAACCGGATCATAACATTGGTAACTATCACGATAAACCCCTTTGCAATTCCAGTTTCGATTCTTCCATTTTCTTTTCCATTCTTGGGGCGTCCCTATATAATCCATATATACTTTAAAGGTACATGCCTAAACTAAACCCCAAGCCTGGATGATGACTTCTCCTTTCGCAATGGGCCCGGTGCAGGCCAAACCCCAGCCGCCAGGGCAAGTGTCAGTATGCTCCTTGGCAAAGGTTTAAGATTTAGGGATTAAGGGTTTAGGGATCAAGTAAGGGTTTAGGGTCTGAGGATTAAGGGTTTAGGTTTTAGGGACTAAGGGTTTAGGGATTAAGTAAGGGTTTGGGGTTTAGGGCTTAAGGGTTCAGGATTAAGGGTTTAAGGATGAAGGGTCTAAAAATCTAAGAATTAAGGGTTTAGGGTTTGACTCCTGGGGTTAGGCTTCGGGGTGCAGGATTTAGGCCTGGGGGTTTCTGTAGCGTATACGGTTTCTGGGTGCTGGCGAATAGAGCATGATTGAATAGGTGGTCATTTACATGTTGATTCTATGTGCTTTGATTGCCAGGTCATCCCTCGGAAATATGAGCACAGCCATCTTTAATCTCTCGGCATCCCCTCCACAGCAGCCCGGACTGAACCTCTGACGAACCGCTCAGCTCTCACAATGAAACAGCGTCTGCGACTGCTGCAGTGCAGTTTCCTCTGAGTCAGCATGCACTCAAAGCATCTTTGGGTGTTTGTGTAACTTGCCAGTCGGTTCAGAGGAAGGGAAAGAATCAATCCACCAGTACCATTGTTGCAGTCAAATACGTCTTGAGATCCATGTCCGGCACCTTGATCCTCCGTAACTACAGGAGTCTGCAAGCGCCCAAAGCTTAAAAAGACCCCCAGCTAAGTCATATACTCCAAGGTCATACAGGTTGATGCCACTTGAAGGCTCACAATTCATTCTGAATGTGGCTATAGTCCAACGTCCTAACCATGGGCCCCTAATATAGTGGAGAAAGAAGGACCCCAGGACTATCCGACCTCAAAAAATGCGACCCTGTCTTATAGCCAATTTCATCCAAAGAGCGCTGGGGGGCCTGAGACGTACGCGGGCATCCCACCAAGCACCTGGACGGACTCATCCAAAGAGCGGGTATGTATGGGTTGTTAGCAGCGCTTTTGAGAAGCAGTGGCAGCAATCGCAGCAATCGCAGCAATCCCAGAATCAACACGGAAGCACAAGAAAACAACAAAGGCAAAAGAACCATGAGTACTCAGCGCGAAATTGTGCCCTTCCTGGTTGCCGGGACGCCTTGCTCTTGGAGGGCATCCCTGTCATTAGGGAAGACTCCTAGCAAAACTGCAAGCATTCGACAACCGACAAGTTCCCGATGCGCATGGAGCACTCGAATCCACATTCCACATTCCAAGAGCATTGAAAATCTGATGAGTCCAACGCGACACCACAAGAGCTCGAAACCGTCAGTCCCAGCGTCTGGTATGGTTGACTTGTTCATGAAACACCAGCTCCCAGCATTTCCCACTTCTTCTCCAAAGCTTATTGGAGAGCACGAGGAAAACTACTGCATTTGCTTCCGTACTCTTGAACTGCGAAGGCATATAAGCGGAAACTCTACCCCATGTATAACCCGTGAGCCGCAAACGCAAACTGACTCAGTCGCTTACCTCGACCACGTAGCCATTCTTCGTATCGTGCTAGCGCGTTCACCTTCACATAGAAATCGAATGCAAGGGCCTAACTACTGGAAGAAAAAATCGAGGTATCGTCTGCAATTTAAGTTTTGGAGGGTTATGGGAAACGGTGCTCCTGAAGTTATGTTCCTGAAGTTCAGACTTCAAAAATGCTTGTCCTCTTCGGGCAGCTAACCCCTCAGTCCTCAAAACCTTAAGCGCGCCACTACAACTAATTTAGCAACGATCCCTCGCTGTTGCTGCCCTCCCCGAGAGGTGTTTCTGCTGGTCTGCTGCGGCTGCCGCTGCGGCTGCGGCTGCGGC
>CAJNIZ010014213.1:0-29909 GCA_905231905.1 Symbiodinium pilosum
CAAGAAAGGCAACTAGTCCGGGGGAAGCTGATTCTCCATTATGGGATATAACCCCCATATCACCCCAATATAACCTCTATGTATACCCGATTGTATGATAGTAGGTTCTATTTTGTTTTCCCGTATCCCTACATAACCCCTATATGACCCGTATATAACCCAAAATAACCACAGGTTCCATTTCGTTTTCCATCGTCTTGTCCAGTTGATTCTCCATTATTGGGTATAACCCCTATATAACCCCAATATACCCTATTGTATTATAATAGTTTCCATTATATTTTCCATTCTCCCTATATAACCCCAACATATCCCCTATATAACCCATAATAACCCCAGCTCCCGTGCCATTTTCCATGTCTTTTCCACTTGATTCTCCATTACTGGGGTAGAACAATAGATCCCCATATTCTATCTACTTAGGGGGGCCTTTAGCCCTAAACCCTAGTATAAACCCTAAACCCCTAAACCCTAAACCCCTAAAACCTAAACCCCTGAACCCGAAACCCTAAACCCTAAACATGATCCCCATAGCAACCCCTATATAACCCATAATAAATCTCAGAGCTCCTGAACCCTTAAAATTTGAAATGCTGCCAAGAATCCAGGTTTGCTCCTGCAGGGAACTCGTCAGCTCATCCAGCCCATCCTGGCCAGGCATAATAGGTATATTACAGTACATTATAGTATATTAATATATTATAGTACATTATAATATATTATGGTATACTATAATATATTATCATAGATTATAGTGTATTATAGTATATGTTAATATATTATCGGTTTTAGGGCTCAGGGTTTACGGTTTAGGGTTTCATGTCCGAGCAAACTCCTTGTGCACTGAAGTGTTTAAGGTTTGGGGCAAGGGCATGGGGTAAGACCCTCCCCAACAGAGGCTTGCCGGATTTTCGGTTCCAAAAGTGATAGCCCAGAGTTCCCGCGATCATGTCGGAAAGGCTCCTAAACAACATCGCCTCAGGATACCTCCCATAAAAAAGGACCTGTAGTCATGAATGGCGATGCCCTTTCGCCATATGAATCTTAAACACCCCAAACCCTAAACCCCAAACTGGTAGCTTCCAACACAGGAGGTCACCAATATAGACCGCAATCTACCATAATCCTTACTATAGAGACCCCTTAAACGTGATGCCTGAGTTTCAAATGCCCATAAACTCTCATCTCAAGGGCGAGATTCATACCCTAAGCCCGAAATATACCCTAAAGCCTATGATCGACCATATGATATAATACTCTTTAATACATTGTAGTATATACTATAATATACTATAATATATTATTATATACTATGATATACTACAGTGTACTAATCCTAAACCCTAAACGATTTTGAAGGCCAGGGTCCTTCGGGTCGCGCTCCCTGATATACCACTTTGTGTATAGGAGCAGCTGACCCCGCCTGAGGTGGATCCAGCTTGTTTAGGGTTTAGGGTTCAGATGGATTTAGGGTGTTTACGGTTAGGGTTTAGGATTTGGGGGTTTCCCAAAATTAGGGGTACCATTTTGGGGAACTTTGGGGAACCCTATAATAAGGACTATAGTAATTTGGTGTGTATATTGGGGCCCTTTATTTCGGGAAACTACCATTTGGGGTTCAGATGGGCTTCGGTTTGGGATGAAAGGTTGGGGATAGAGTGAAGTAGGGTTGGGGGTCGGGGCTTGGGTTTTGGGGTTTAGGGACAATGGAGAATCAAATGGAAAAACGGAGCATGAAATGGAAAAATGGCCCTCAGTACCTTCCGCTCTGGGCGTTCAAATCTGATGGTGTACTGCACGAACCCCAAACCCTATACCCTAAATCCTAAACCCTAAACCCTGTACCCTAAACCCTACACCCTATACCTAAACCCTAAACAGTCCTCCCGGTTGAGGTGCTGAGCGTTTGGGGCTAAGTAGTTTTGGGATCTAGGCTCAAAATGATCCGGGTAGGGCTTTCTAGAGGTCTTTGACTGTTCGACTGTAAGGTCAAGACGTCAAGGACTAGGGTTTTGGGGTGACCCTATAGGATGCTGGAGGAAACTAGTGGGGACCTTGCTTTTTGGAAACCACCAGGTGGTGGTGAAAGGGTCGGACACGTCTGTACTTGACACGTTTGTTGCTTGAGGATGGCAAGGGATCACGCTCTCCCACATGAGCAATGTTCTAAATTCCTAGTGCCCGCCTTAATAACCCCTAGTAGAACCCCCATTATAAGATCCCCTATATAACCCCCTTATGGTAGATTTGGGGACGTTTCGGGTTTGAGGCTGAAGAGGTTTCGGATGCAGGGACTTGGGCTAAGGAACAAAAGGCGGCCTAGGGTCTGCTTCGTTCTTAAAGCCGCTGATTGCTACTGATCTTTCTTATGGTTGAATAACCCTATATGGTAGTTTCCCAAAACAAGGAGACCCCAATATAGACCCCAATACACTATAATAATCCTTATTATGGGGACCCCCTAAAGGTACCCCTAATTTCAGGAAACTACTATATCTTTCGGAGTTTAAGGGCTCCTCTGCTCAGGGTTTTGGGTTCCGTCTTCAGGGTTTATGGTTTTGGGGTTTGGGTTTTGGGGGTTCAGGGCTTTGGGTTTTGGGGGTTAAGGGCTTTGGGGGTTAAGGGCTTTGGGTTTTGCGGTTCAGGTCCGCTCCTCAGCAGCATTCCGCCCATCTCAGTGATGAGCCTCTGCACAAATTCGCATGCAGCGTCGAGATCGGCCTCCGCAAAGACTGCTCGACATACGTTATCCTTGGTTCACGAAAAAAAACTAAAACCTAACATACATTACCCTCGGTTCACGAAAAAGGGTTTCAGGAAACCGCTCTTGCTGCGAAGCATCCTCGGCTGCTAGGGTGTGGGGTTTAGCGGTTTAGGGGTTAGGATTCGGGGAATGGGGTTTTAGGATTTGGGCAGCTAGGGTTAAGGAGCTACAGTTCCGGCTGACGGTCAGAAATTCCATTGGGGCAAGGTTAACCAATGCAGAGCATCTACACGACCGCAACCCGGAGGGGTCCAAAACACCTCAAGCAAGGAATTTCTCTGAATGGCACCAAGATCCTAATATGATTGCAAAGTATATTCCTCGATTAAGGGGTCTGGGCCTTTCACGGAAACCTGAAGACTTAGCAAGGTCTGCGAGGGTTCAGGATTTCTGCTTGGAGACCCCCTCCGAAAGAGCAGCTTCTAGATCTTTAGCCATAGGGTCCACCTGGTACAACCTCATTACATGCCCATTGTCAAGAAGACCTTGCGACAGCATCAGAGCTCGCAAGTTTCCAAAACTTGTCATGCCCTTCCGCAATGTAAATGGATCCTTTGTTTCTTGATGGTGTGTTAGGGTTGTCTCGAGAAACTTCCATACCAGACTCAGCGCAGCATCAGTGAGAGGGCGCTCCCCTCTCGCAGCAGAAATCACTTCTGCCTTTGCAGCCTGTGCCTGTCCATGGAGGGAGAAGATCCATGGGTGCTTAGGCTCTTTAGTGAAGCCGAGGAAAGCTTTAGCTGGCGTTTGGGAATCCTAAGGCTTAGCTGAGATTTGCGTGGGTTTTCAGAGGTTCAAGCCTTTCTCAGACTCCCCCTGCCGCTTTACGACCTAATAAACGGAATCTAGTAAACCCAAACCCAAAAATTAGGCTATCATATGACTATGATAATGTCCCTAAATTTGGGGGTTGGTACTACAAAGATCTCACTATACTAGTACTGACATCTTGACAAGACGTAGGTCCAGGTCAGATTTCATAAACGCTAGGCAGATTGGGGCTTAGGGGCTTAGGGGCTTTAGGGTTTAGGGTCTAGGGTTTAGGCGCTGAGGCAAATTGAGTTGGATGGCCGGCTTATTGAATGGGATGACTATGCCAGTTATGGGGAACAGAATCTGGATAAAGAACCTTGGCTGCATGCTTTGCTTTTGGTATTACATTGGGAGAAGTACCTACATGGGGGGGGGCGTTTTTACAAGAGCTAGGTCGTGACATTATACAAAGAACCCTTAACTAAAATCCCAAAGCGCTTATCATTCTCTCTTTCATGCTCCAGCTGACTCTCCGCCACTCTCAATAAACTCCCCAGATTTGAGTCTCAGACCCTAGACCCCAGCCTTTTGGGGGAGGATCCCAAACTCTAAAGTCCCAAACCCTAAACCTTATCCCCTATTATAACCCCATATACCCAATGACAATGTAGTAGTTTCCATTTTCTGTTCCATGATCCCTATATAACCCCCAAAAAACCCTCAACCGGCTTCTGTGTAAACCCTAAACCCTAAACCTTGAAACTAAATTTGCAGAGGCCGCTCTTGGCCCTCTGGGCTCGGCGTAGTGCAAAAATTAGGGGTACTAGGGGTTATATTCAGGTCATGGAAAATAAATGGAAACTACTATACTATAATAGGGTATATATAGGGCTTATGTTTGGGCTGTATAGGGATAATGGAAAAGGAAATGGAAACTACTGTTTAGGGTTTAGGGTTTCCCAAAATTAGGGATACCTTCTGGGGGCCCCTGCGATAAGGATTATAGTATTTGGGGGTCGATATCGGGATAACCCTATGTTGGGAAACTACTCTATCTACATAGGAACAAGGGTTACAGGGGCTTATAATGAGGCTGAATTGGGATAGTAGGTACATTCACCAAAGCTGAAGAGCATACTGTTGGGTTTGAGGTATAGGGCTTAGGCCGTTTCGAATCCCGAATAGAATATTCGTGTTTTGAGGACTCTCGAAGAATATGAGGGAGCCCATGTTCAAGAAAGATTCATATGGGCCTCTGCCACGTTTAAGGTTGCATTGTATATGAAGGCCTCACAATTTCAGGCACTAAGTGGCAAGTTGCATTCCTGACGAGAATACCTCACGGTTTAAACAAGATGCTCCATCCCCGTTTGGCCTTCATAACGTTTAGCGTTTTGGGTTCAGAGCTCAGCATTTTACATATAGACGCAAATAGCCTACCTCAAAACCTTATCGCCCTGAAAACGGATTGAGGCTGGTGCCTCCAAGAATTGCCGCATGTTCGCGAAGACAGTGCTCTCTGCCTTCCTGGGTGAGTCTTCACTCTTTCTGGGAACCCCACCCTCCGCAAGTGCACTCCAAAATCAATGGATGCTTGATAGCAAGAATAGATTTAAGAGCCCAACTTGAGTGTACGAGGACCACAGATTAGAGTTCAGAGTTTAGGGATCAGGCTTAAGGTCTAGAAAGCGGTCAAAGATCAAGCTTGTTGGTCGCGAGCTGCCGGCACCAGGGCCGAGGACAGTACAAGCTGTTGCGAGCGATGAATGAAGACAGACAATTCTCAGGGCTCCTCATTCCTCCTCGAACAGAACCGCAGTTCTCCAACATGTTTGATTCGGTTTCTAAGCGTAAGCCCTAGACCCTCAGCCATAAGCTCTGAAATTTGCTAGCCCCACTTCGACACAAAAGTCTGCTAGCTCCCAATGATGCGAGGACTAATATGGTCATTCCCCAATTCAACAAGAAAAGGAGCTCCAACAAGGATGACCCAGTTAACCCCCAAACCCGAAGCTTACTCAAGGGCCTGATGCCCTACAATCCGTCCTTAAGGCCAAGCCCTACAAAGCATATCGGAAAACCCCATGCTAACCCTTCAGGCCCCCACGCATGCTCATACTCCCTACAAACACTCGCAAAAACAGGCATCCCAATTTTCGGATACCCACACTGAAAGAGCATCCGCGGCACGGCCTTTCGAGCTGCAGCCGTGCCTCGCGTCCCCTGTCATGCAAACTAAACTTGCAGGGCGTTGTAAGGATTGTGCCAAGGTTGATACAGCTTGCTAGGGCTCACGGGGATCGTGCAGGGTTTGCCTGAGAATACTTTGGGTCAGGGGATACAAAAGCCTTCCGCCAATGAGGGTGGGGGCCGTCATTTGGGCGATCTTTACATACCAAATCGCAGGTGTTGTGACACCCTTCCAGCACCATCTTTGTTGGAAAAGACTGGCTCTGCTTATGGTGATCTAAAAGCCCAAAAGCTGATACCAGAAAGGATGCTACTCCGTATGGGGCGTATAGGCCGACTATTACAGTGCTCACACAAGCCATTACTTTTCATATGAAACAGAAATTCTGTTGGCAGCGCCCTGTTGTTGCTGTGTTGAAGGTCTTCACTGAACATCACGATGCATGAAGTCCCTAAACCCCCAATCTTCCATTCCAGACCCCCGCCGCACGGTCAGGCCTCCAATTAGCTGCTAGCTTGGCGCGCCTGGACTCGGCTACATGAACTTTGCTGTAGGGCATGTTGATAGGAGTTATCTGACCAAGGACCACAATATCATACAGGCTTTCTTGGGTTGATAGAAAAAGTCTGATGTTCCTCGGAGACAGCAGGGCCTGGGGCTTGCGTCAATGCTTGGTGAGTTTAATGCGTGGTCTTTGAGAGGTTCATTCGCTACACCCGTGGCTGCTCCACATGCACCATTGACAAAACTCCGACTGGATTTGGACTTCTGTTGCGCATATTCCCACTAAAAAATAGGGACTCATGTTTTGAGGGACAGGATAAGTCTGGGACTTGCTTGTCACTGATTAGGGTTTAGGGTCTGGGGTTTAGGCTTTAAGGTCTATGATTTAGGGTTTACGGGTTCGGGTCTAGGGTTTGGGGTTTAGGGTGTCATGTTTTGGCATACCGTGTGTTATAGATTTCTGCTTGGCACTGACCAGTCTCATGCTTCGGGTGCGGAGTGCTTAGCAGACAAAAGCGTACTAACATTGTTCCCAGAAACCACAAGTGGGGGTCAGGGTTTGGGGCAGGCGAAAACAACAGCACCACAAGTCTGTACCGGTCTCACCTAAAAGCACAGAGTCAAAAAGACAAAAGAAAGTGGAACCCAACCCCAAATCAAACTTCAGATATACTATACCCAATCCCGAATTCCTCGTCCCAAACTTTGCACCCCCAAACCCAGGAGCCCTGTGTCCAGAAAAGGCAAAGCTTCCCAAACCCCAATTACGAGAGATCAAAATGCGTCACTATGCTACCTGCCGGGTATTACTGGAGAAATGAAGGAATGGACCGAAAAGGGAACTTTCATGATCTAGGGCATAGGGTTTAGGGTCTAGGGTCTAGGGATATCAAAACAAAAACTTCATACTATTGAGGATGATCGCTGTTGTAGCTGTACTGGATTCAAGAACCTATCGAAAGCACCACGTCTCCGAAGAACCCTCATAAGCACTTGCACAGCGTCGTTTGTAATGATTCATGTTCATGGAAATAAAGGTGGGGAAGACATCCGGCACAGATCATGCATCGCAGAACACCCACATCTACACCCAGACCCCAAAAATCCTGAGCCCAATCCCCTCAGTCCCGATGGGGCCCTGAACCCCGTAGCCGGCACAGCCTGAGCCCTAAACTCCCCAAAGGGAGCCTTGACCTGCTGCCATCCGATGCCCAGAGAATCCTTGCAAAAATGCGGTTTCAAGGGGTTAGGGATTTGGGAGTTGGAAGTTAGGGTTCAGTGGTTGTGTAGGGTTTTGGGGCAAGTAAGTGCAGATCTTTGCTGCTTGCATGGCCATATTGCATCGCAAGGCAACATTCCGGGAGCTTCAGGAGATCCGACTAGCGCCGGGCCATTGGGAGTCAGTTTGGGAAAGGGCCCAGCGTACGAATTCAAGTTCAAGGCTCTGGAGGTTGCGTGATGAGCTCGACTCTACTTTTGCTCTCCTCACATGAAAGCCCTATGCATGGAAACAGAAACGATTCCCAGAAATGCGGCCCTTCTGGGCCTGGAACTCCAGTTTAAAGTGTAGGTTTTGTTTAGGGCTTAGGGTCCCCTTGAAGGCCACAGGCAGATTGTGCAGACCCAAGAAACCGACTTGGCAGAAGGTAAGTGCCTCAAATCACTGGACAAACCTTACAAGCTTCATAAAACCTGAACTCAGACCCAGATCCTCAATTTGGGGTTTTTCGGGTTTAGCATTTAAGGTGCCCTTCACGAATAACTAACATGGAACCCCGAAAGCGATCACAGAAAGACCAGCGCCCCTTTTCAAAGTTTCCTATTGTTTGGGGTGAGGGTAAACCTCCAAACCGTAGTAAACCAGAAACCCTCAACGGCAGGGGTGTAGTCATAATATCATAACGCTAAAACCATAAACCCTAAACCGCCCTTCCCCAGCCTAGAACCCAAACTCAACCTAGCGTATCCATTTGCATGTACACAGAACAAAAAAAAACATATATATGTATATGCCGCCTTCTGGCTCCTTCAAAGGGAAAGCATCCTTCGCTTCAAAGGGATCCCCCAAACCCTGACCCCTAAAAACCCTACACCGCCCTAGAACCTAAAGCTCCAAAGCCTAAAACCCTACACCCTAAACATCCAACCTACCGCCCCAAACCCTGAAATCCTAAAACCCTAAAGCCCGAAAACCAAAAACCCTGACACCCTGGTAAAACCCTAGAGGCGAAAAACCTAAAACCCCAAAACCCCAAAACCCTAATGCCCTGAAACCCTAAAGCCCCAAAACCCTATCCCCCAAAGAGGCTCCAGGTCTGCTCGCGCAGCGACTGCTTCAGGTCGGGCAGGTCATCCTCATTGGATCCAATTAGTTGAATGGTGTATAGTCCTCCTTACTTAAACAGAATGTGGGGTAAAAGGGGATCTGATTGTAATAGACCCAAAGCCAAAAGGGGGACTATAAATAGACAATTGTTAAACTGATGGCTTAGGGGGTTTAGGGTTTAGGGTCCAGTTTTAGGGTTTCGGGGTTCAGGGCTAGGGCTTAAGGTTTAGGGCCAACTACTTCTGGGTTGCCTAACCACCACTCCACACTAAGGCTCCAAAGATTGCTTTGGGGGGGACCTTAGGGGGGGTGGGTAGCATAAGTGGAGGTGGGTAGAACGCATAAATTATGGAAGGGAATTTCCAAATGGGGGGAGTATATACGGATAAGGAAAGGACCCGACATGGAAACCCTAGACCCTAAACCCTAAACGCCTAGACCCTAAACCCTACATCCTAAACCCTAAACCCCTATACCCCAAACCCCGGTACTTGCCTTGGGCCGTAAGCTCTGTCAGCTCGGCCCCACACACGGAGTAAGCTTCAGGGCTCCGGGCTTAGGATCTGAAAAGCAAAGTGCAGATCCCTCTAGAGAGAATAGAATGAAGGAGTACATAAGGCTATATTGGGATAAGGGTTCTGGGGGTTATATTAGGGTTATATAGGGGTTATATAAGGTTTAAAGATATTTTCGGGATTATTATCGGACTACATAGGGATGCGTCAGGGCTTACTGTTTCCAAGAAAGTAGGGGTCCCTTTTGGGGGTCTCTCGTAGGGGTGATGTTCTGTTCACAGGTTTAGAAGGGAATCTAGTCCCGGGAAACCGCGATATCCTAAATCCTCAACTCCAATCCAAATCTAGAACTACAACCCGAGCACAGAATCTTTACCCTGGCTTGCTCGCGTAGCGAGAGCGAATGAAAGGGATTGAGTTATAGAAAGTCTGCGAAGTACCTGCGGCAGTGGCAAGCTTTGAAGTGACTTGCACGTGCCCACTACGTCATAAAGACGCTTTTCAGATTTCAATGCACATCCTTCCTGTCGCATGATGCATGCGAATCGTGCATACTGTCTGATTTGCTTAAATGTGCTAAACCCTAAACCATGCAAAAGGCTACGCTTCGTCGAGACTAAGTTACATGTTCCGAATATGTAATGGTATGCCACAATGGGAATATCTAATATCAGGGAGGGTGGGGGATTTTTTAGTCACAATGGTGCAAGGATAATGCAGCGTTCAGTAATGCAAGGCATAAGGTGCGGGTGACGGACTGGGCCTCCAATTACAACATGTGTTCACCTGCCGTGCTGAGGCACGGTTAGCTGTCTTGGGAGGGTCCTTCACGAGCTGATGATTGTCCTTATGAAAATAGGGCTCCCTGCTAACACAATTGCATAACCAGACAGAAAGTGACTGTGGCACGCTTTTCCGTAAATGGCTAGAGCTTGTACGTGGACGCACCAACCATCCTGGCAACCAATGTACCTTTCTTTACAAAAAACCATGGAGCTTTTCTTATAACTCCTGATGCCATGGCACCAGACCTTTTGCGATACTACGGAGGGATTGTGGTCGCACCCTAGGCCCTAAACCCAGCTGCCATGCCTCCTCCCTCTTCGAGGACCTATGGAAGTACCAGTTCACGAATGACGGGAGCTGGCCGTCCTCCAGCCACAAAAGGCTAAGGTTTAGGGTTTAGGGTTCAGGGTTTAGGGTTTAGGGTTTAGGGGTTCAGGGTTCGAGGTAAGCAGTAGTTTCCCTGAATAGGGGGACCCCAAAATAGACCCCCAAATAAATACAATCCTCACATATGCTTCTAGGGACTCCCAAAGAAGGTACCCCTAATTTTGGGAAATCCCCACATGTTCAAGGCTTCCGATTCAGGGTCTAGGGTCGAGGAAAGCCACAAAATTGCTGGGCCTAGATCCGACCATGGAACTTTTTGCCTCCACCAAGAGTGAACCCCCCCTACACTGTCCTATACCGGGAAAATTCATTGTAGTTTCGGGAGACTGTGCCGCTAGTAAAATTTTAAGAAGCACCAAGGACCCCCAAGGTGCCATGATTCAGGTTCTAGCTGCTGGTCAGAATCCTGAACCCTAACCCTTATACCCTAAACAAGTCCTTCAGAATGCGGCCACCCATGTTCTCGATGAGGCAGGCCACGAACTGCAACTTAGAGTCCTGACTACGGCCAGTCCCCAATGCGGGTCAGAAGATGGTCGTTCTTAGATCCCGATATATCCGATACTACCCAGGAACGAGGAAGCCGCCATAAGTCTAGCGGCGACGGAAGATTCGTTTAAACGTGCCAAACTTGACACCTAGCTCGTAACCCCAAATCCTGCAGTACGGGAGGGTATATACCACAGTCAAACAAGGAATCTAGGACCACAATATTGGTCATCATACCTATTGAACCCTATATACTCCTAGCTTCCATTTAATTTTCCATGTTCTTTTCCATCTGATTCTCCATTCTTGAGGTAAAATTGCCCAGACCCTAAAACCTAAGCTCCAAAACCTAAGCCCAAAATCCTAACCCTAAAACCTAAGCCTAAATCCTAAACCATAAACCCTAAACCCTAAACCTTATCCCTATAGTTCTCTACATGGCCCCGCAATTGCATTGGAGGATACAGCGTAGTTTCGGGCTTAGGGTTTAGGTTTTGGGGTAGATTACGTCAGGGTTTGGTGCGGAACGCTTTGTGACATTTAATTTCCACGCCACCAGCAACAGGGGACACGTATAGTTTGGCGATGTGATACGCCGAACCTGCCAAGACCAGAGTTGTGTAGAGATGTACAACCTTTACTACATATTGGTAATACGCCAGATTGTTATGCTTACTGCTTTTGAGCTGATGTGGACAGCTGCTTGTGCATGGGGAGTCCTCCCATTGCTGTCGTTACTGAACTGTCTGCACTCGCTCCTTGAAAAAAAAGGAACAGACGCGGCCGTGCTGACTAGTGACACGCGCTTGCAAGCTTTTCTTGGGAGGCGACATCAACTCGATGAATACATGTTTTGGCGTATTTGAGACCATAGGATCCTCCCTATTTGACTTACTGCTCACGTGAGGATATTTGAAGGCAAGAGTCTTTGTCACGATCAGCAAGAATCTGGTGATAGCCCCAGCTGTTCAAGGGCACCTCACCTCCCACAGCCTGCTCCTGCACCAGGCAATGCAATTGCCCCTCCAGACTTCAGAGCCAAGTTAAACGCAAGAATGAAAAATACACATGCAAGTAGAGCAGGTAGATCACATCATAGCAACCATAATCGCTTCTGACATTCCTTGAAACTCATGCTGAATAAAGCTACTGACAGCACGTGACCCACAAAAAAGAAGAATCCAGTACCAGCCCCGCGTACAACGCGCCACTGCGGCCTTACAGGCAAGGATGCAGGGATTTGTCAGCCCGACCCCAACCATGAGGACTATCACACGACTACAGTCAGGTCCTAGTTTTAAGGGTTGGGGTTCACAAGAATCCCCTAAGATCCACGGAAAGGAGAATCTGGTCTCCTAAACCCGAAACCATGTCCAGCCCTCTTCCCCCTTCTCTGATGAAGGGCTCCGAGACTGAACCCTACCAAGAGCCACAGTCAATGTTTTTTCGGGGGGATTAAGGATTAGGGTTTAGGGCTATCTAAGGGATATATACCCCAATAATGGAGAATCAAATTGGACAGAAATTCCAAAATGAAACCGGAAGTATGGTTATAGGAGATTCCAGGGATGGGAACATATTAGGAGCTATACTCAACTACCTAAGGGGCCCATGTCCAAATTACTGGTCCCTTGGTACCTTAATTACTAATGTTGACAGTAGCTCTCATCTAAAATCTGAACCCAGCTTCCACGTCGCGAGATTGTAGCAATCGTCCCAATGTGAAAACCATCCAGCAATGATCCTAAACTTTGTACCCAAAGCCCTGAACCCTGAACCGCAACATTCTCAATCCCACCACCCACCACCCTAAAGCCCTAAATCCTAAACCCCCAAATCCTAAAACCTACACTCTATAGTAGTTTCCATTTTATTTTCGACTATCCCTATATAACCCCTATAATGGGATCCCTATATAATTCCTAAGCCCTGAGCCCTAAACTACCAGACTCTGGGACACTTCGCGGCCCACATATCCCCAACCCAAAGGCAGCCCCCAACCGAGTGGCACTCGCCTGGTGTCGCATCCAGTGCGAGACCTTGCGTTCCAGACGCCCATCATCACTGTCCTGGGCCTGAGTGGAGTTGAGGCATAGTAAGGAATGGAAAAGAAAATGGAAGCTACTTATTGGGTGGTTTAGGCATGGAGAGGAAATGAAGTATTGGAAAAGAAAATGGAAACTAATGTTGCATTGAACGGCCTATGCGTCCTTCCTCGATAAAGATGAATGTCCTCAATCCAAAACCCTGAAGCTTATCTGTGGTCCATTGCCTCGGACCTCTTTGCAGCTCACATCGCTACAGATTCTTCGGGCTTCCTTTGCCCTGTATAGCCTTTTGTGCCTGGTGCTTTCTTCAGGCCGCCCAGTCCGTTTGAATAGTAGTCTTAACGGGGATACTGCAGGCCCCAGCAACGGGTAAGATCAAATCCTCTTTATGTATGTAGTAGTTGATGAGAAGAATAGAATCCTACACCTTCAACCCTGCACCCTACACCCCCCATCCATGCATATATATATATATACATAGACCTATGCATGTATATATATATGTGTGTGTGTTTTATATACTGGACCCTAGACCCCACACACTGCACCCCTACACATGAAACTTACTGGTTGTAAGTTGTAAGACCTGCAACCCTAAACCCTAAACCCCTAAACCCTAAACCCTAAACCCTAAACCGAGCTAAGCCGGGCAAACTCCAACTCGATCTTCCCCCCGTGCCCCACTCTAGGGAGGTGTCATATGAAAATGGTAACTATAGGGGGCAATTGGGTTAGGGGTTTAGGGCTTAGGGAATTGGATATTACCTGCTTAAAAGGCTAAATCCTAAATCCTAAACCCTAAAGCTTGACCTGCCCCGCCCTAAAGCACCATTGAGGCGGTGCTCGCCCTGAGAGCCCTGCCCGCAAGCCTAGCTGCGAAAGCAGTGGGGCGGGCGCGCCTCTAACAATGTAAATTCAGACTTATAGTCCCCCTTAAGTAGATAGAATATGGGATATATGGGGATCTTACTATTATATAGGTCAATTTCATATTCTATCTACCTAAGGGGCTGTAGGTTTAAAGCTGGGGCTTTGGGGATTGTCAGGCTTTAGAGCTTCTTAGCTAGGAGGGCTCAGCATTTTGGGGTTGAGTGTTTCCAGCCCGCCTAGCTCACTCCAGCATGCAGGCAAGGAGGTTCCAGGGCTCCGGAAGCTTCAGGTAGGGTTTAGGGTTTAGGGTTTAGGGTTTAGGGTTTAGGGATTGAAGTTTATAAGGACCCATAATGCACGTGAAACACACAGACACGCACGCTCACTACTGGTGAACGGGGTACCGAGCATGGCGGATTGCGACAGCTCCATCCACCGTAGGGCCTTATATGACCTCTCTAACCTATACTCATTTTGTATTTTCCAAAAACAGGGGGACCCTAATCTAGACCCCAAAATACTAGAATCCTTATTCAGAGGACCCCTAAGATGGTACCCCTAATCTAAAACTTCAACATGTGATGTTGGCGTTTCTCGACAAGGGGAACCCTTGAGACGAAGCTAATAACCTCTCACCAGAGCAGGGCCCTTGTATTGTTTGAGCCCATTTTTTGAGAAAGCCAAAAACTATGTAGTTCCGAAACTGTGCAGGCCACCTTCATGAAGGATGTCCATCCGATTTCTAGCACTAGCCGTCTAAACCCAAACTTCTTGAGTCTGAAGCAGCTTTTTGCATCAACCCCTCAAACCCCTGAACTCCAAACCTCAACCCCCAAACCAAAAACAAAACAAAACCCCCCTACACCCTAAATGCTGATCCCCTAACCCCCGAAACCCCTGAACCCGAAATCCCTAAACCCCTAAGCCCCTAAACCTTCAAACTCTAAACCCCTACGTAACAACTTAACCCCCTAAACAACCCCCAAAACCCTAAACCCCCATGTAAACCCTCAACCCCCTAAACCCTAAACCCTAAACCCTAGATTTTTAACCCCCAAACCCTAAACCCTAAACCCTGAACCCTAAACCCCAAACCCCAAACCCTAAACCCTAAACCCTCTCTGCAAGAAGCATAGCAGAGCCTGGTGGCACGCAGAGGCGGGCCGAGCCGCCCATGCCAGGCAGGATGCTCATAATAACGTTACTAACGGGTTTAGTGGTTTAGGGATTTAGGGGTTTAGGGGGTTAGGGTTTTTTCTGGATTTAGGATTTTAGGGTTTACGTGGGGTTTAGGGATTAGGGTTTTGAGATTTAGGGTTTAGGGTTTAGGGATTAGGGTTTAGGGCTGATTAAGGGGATACATTGGACGGGGTTTATGGGGAATAAAGGGAGTAAATAGGGATAATGGAAAAGAAAATGGAAACTACTATTGAGGGCTTAGGGTTTAGGGCTTAGTGCTTTGGGTTTGATTGTTAAGGAACTTAATTTAAGTGACCTTGCTAGGGGAACCGTACTAATTGTTAAAAATACAGATATGCGTATACCCATCAAGTACCTTAACATCAACCCAGGAAACTTCCCCTCTTGTAATACATAACTTTTTTTTCGGTTTAGGGTTTCGGAGTTTTCTTGTTTAGGGCTGACGTTTCCCTTGTAATTGCTGTGGGGGTTGAGGTTAGGGACCAAAGTTGGGAATTAGTGCATAATGACCCGCCCAAATAACATGATAAGAACACTGCAGAAGGACATGCAACCACATGATTTGGGGCTTAGGGTTTAGGGCTGGGAGTTTCTCCTCGCCTAGAAACGGAAACTTCATTGGAAAATCACAACATCACATGTACGGTCGCATGTACATAGTTGCATATATTTGGAGTTCTGCAGCGGTTAGCATCATCCCCCAGACCATTGGTAACACCCGCCCAACTATACATCCATACCCATAAATTGGGCGTCTTATAGGTAATATCGGGCCATGAAACGATGGTAATAGTAAGGTGAGTTGGTGGTGGCGGCTGCAGTGTTGGCGGCGGTATGCGGCGGTGGTAGCGGCGGGGGCGGGCGCGGGGGTGGTCGTGGCGGCCGTCAGCGGGGGTGGCGCTCGTGGGCGGTGGCAGCGGTGGCAGCGGTGGTGCTGTTGTCGCTAGTCCCAAAAAGAATCACCAAGGTCGGGCCAGGTACACGTTCAGTCCACTTGATCAGGGAGTGCAGTCTGGATCCAACTCTTCTGTGCTGAGAATTCACATCACAAGCGTTCTGTTTGCAAAAGAGGCCTGCCCCTGTCTGCCCAGCAAAATTTCTACGATCCAGCGTGGTTCCTGTTGGGAGCTGGCTCTCGCAACCGCAATGTGTCGGGTTGCGTGTAGGCGTAAAATTGTCTGCTCGAGCTATGCCAGTTCTTCAATACCCTCCCTGACGACGCATCAGAAATTGCCCCTGCTGGTAGATACGCCTGCCAAACCTATAGAAGCTGGCTTAAACTAAGAAAAGCCCTAGGCAAAAGAAAGCTTACGTATATGAGCTACAGTCTAAACTCCTAGTATCCCCCTTAATAACCCCTATAGTAATCCCCCATATAGTCCCCTATATAACCCCCTTTAAGGAGTTAAGACTATGGCCCATATAGTCCTGATAACTCGGCCCTTTTTAGGGACCTGCAAAAGTCATGTCTAATTGGGCAATACTCAGAGAAGCCTTCCCGCCACAGACCTTACTACACATGCGCTATGCTACGCCCTAAGAGCTCCATACGGCTTAGGAATCTTATTTGGGGGGCCTTGCAGCTAGATGATCGTTGGTAAAGAAACCTGTTCCCAAAATTGCCCTTAGGTAGCTTCCCTTTTTCATTAGGACTTTATCAGACCCTCCTTTACAAGGACCTGTAGAACATGTTGGAACAACCCTCACATTCAAATGTAGCGGCGTGCGTCTCAGCCTGCCTCGGACACGTCCCATCTAAGCGCGCGTCGATCGGGTTGGCATCAAGACTTTGAAGGTTCTTTGGGGAAAGCCTTGCCCCTAAGGATAATGTGTTCTTCCCTAAACGCCCTAAAATTGCCCTAAATACCAGCAAGTATGAACTTGACAAAGAGTTGCACGGATCACTGGCGTGGCTCGGCGGGGCAAGACTTTGCAATCAATGCTTTTTGCTATCTGTCAACTGTGTGGTAAAGGTGCTAAGAGGGTGTCGAAGTAAACGTGATTAGTTATTGGTCTCTTGGCCACTTCATTTTGCGCTTGCCCTGTGTCTGGCTCTTGAAACTTACACAGGCCCTTGGTAGTCAGCTGCGGCGGCCCGACAAGTTTGGACAAATGGCAGTGTCCGCTTTTGTGCACATGCTGCAACACACTGCATCAGCTGACATTCCTGTAGCTCGGCACATTGTCCCCGTTCCAAGTCCTAGTGCCGTTATCTTGTAGCTCCGGCCAGATTTTTTTCAAACTCCCCAAGGTCTCGTCTACCTCGGCTGCGCGGAGGATGCCAGGGTTGGTACTGCATGTACAAAGCTCAGCTCAGTTCATTTCGTGGAGTCTTCAAGACAGTATGCCAGCCGTCTTACTTGTGTAGGGTTCGGGGTTTAACCCAGACCCCTGATTAATAAACCCCCTCCCCTTCATAGGGATTAAAGTAAGGATCCTAATAGTTAGGCCCTTGAAAGGAGAGGGTTTATTAATCATGGGTCTAGATTAGGGTGTCTCTGAACCATCTGCCGGAACCCCTGAAGCTCTGCCATGTGACAGTGCAAGACTGCTGGTATTCAGAAGGAAAAACCGTCACTACACCCAAGCCCCAAACCCTAACCCTTGGAAGAAGCCCCTCCAAAAACCTTAGGGTTAACTCCACATCAGGAACTCGACCCCAATTGGGCATCGCCCGAAAATCCCATGCGGAAGTTTTTATGTAAAACGACCACGGCTGGCTTAAAAGGCCTAGGGACTCTGGATTTCGCGAAAAAAGTATCGTAAGCCATGGTTCCTTTACTTACTTTCAAAGACATTTTTCTTGCAGTCCGCAGGCATGCTTCCAGGCATGCTCAAAGGTGAAAGGGTTGCGCGTCTTTCTGAGGCACAGGCTCAGTCTCAGAATTCTTACCTGAAAATCCGCGAAAGATCCGCGAAAGAACCGCGAAAGGTCCGCGAAAGGTCGCGTAGGCCGAGCAAGCCCCCAGCATTGCAAGCCATGGGAGACGAGAATTCGGCGTTGGAGTTCAGGGCTTGAGTAAGTGCCAACCCCACTTCACCTTCCCGGCATGCTTTGCGGTCTAACAGGTTCGGTTTTCGAGTTGAGGGTATGGGTCAAGACTTCTTTCGAGACTTCAGGGCTTGGTTTTTGCTTCGAACATGCTTCCGCGAAAGCTGGCGATGGCGTGCGCGAAAGGGACTTTGGATTTCCGCGAGGAGGTCATTTTGTTATGAAGGTAATATTGGGAAACGCCGCCCAATTACCAAATCCCGCCGCCGGTGCAGTTATAACTAGACAAAAAAATATTCCTGGATGTTTAGAATATTGATCTTGATCCGGTTTTAGCTGCATCTTACTAGATTGTCAAGCCAACACTTTTGGCATTATTATTCAGATCCTACTGCTCAAATCTGTCAAGCGGCCCCGCCCCCAGCCCCAAGGCAGCCGTGGCATCAGTCAGGCCATCCACTGCGTCTGACAGGGATTACATGGGGTTGATAGGGGATGATCTACGGGTATAGGGATGATGGAGAAGAAAATGGAAACAACTATTTAGGGTTTAGGGTTTAGGGAGTTTGTTCTTGGTTTAAGGCTTTAAGCCGAGTGCTTGGGTTTGGGGCTTTAGGGTCTGCGTGACTGTTGGGTTGGGGCCTTGGGGGTCACGACCAGGAGATCCTCTCTTTGGATCCACGGGGCGTATTCGCCGGAAAACTTGTACTGGATGATATGAAGGCTGTTTTGAGAATCTTGATTTTAAGAGCTCTGTTAAAAAAAAACTCAAGGGTGGGTTGGGGGTGAGGATGCAGGGTTCCATCTGTTTGTTTTGTGGTGGGCTCTGATTTTCTGACCCTTTTTTCAACCCGGACTTGATCGAAAATCCCTAAACCCTAAACCCTAATTGAGCCCTTAACCCTAAACCCTAAACCCTAATTGAGCCCTAAACCCTAAACCCGAGGCCCTAATTGAGCCCTAAACCCTAAACCCTAGGCCCGAAGTAGCTAAGTTTAGGCGTTGGGCTCAGAGCTGGTTTTTTTTCCTTTTACGCTCACGGAGAGAAGGGAGATTCCCGCTCCAGAGCTTTAATCGGCACTGGCTGCCCCTTCACATGGGGCCTGTTGTGCATGGTAATGAAAATACCACTGATAATACCCCTGATAATAATACTAATACTAATACTAATACTGATACTAATAGAAATGACAATGATAGTTGTCCGTCTTCGTAGATGATTGGATTCATTGCTTCCTCGCTTTTGTCCACGTTGCATTTCGCCACAGCACCGCACAATTGCCCCATCTTTTTCCAAGAAAGCACCCGTCTCTTCCACGCCTCGGCATCAAAGAGTAGCCATGGATCTCTTATGAGATTCCCGGTGCATCTCTGAGCCCTACTGGGGCTAGAGTAGAAGGATCGGGCGCTCTTGCTGATGCTTTCAGGTTCCTAGCTACGGCCTAACAATTCCTTTTGTAATGAAAGCTTCTCACATGCAAGCTTGCTTAATTGTCCTTCTCAAGTTGTAGAGACACAGAATACAGGTGAACCCAACCATGAAGACCTTCCTTGTGAGAGTTTGTCAAAAGTCCTAGGAGGACGTGGGGACTTAGTGGGAATTATGGGGCCCCTACCAGGGATCATGTTGTGGTTATCTTCCTCATGATTGAATCCTCTTGACCCATAGGCTCATAGTGACATAGTGTACTCCAAGGAAAGACCGCCTGCATCGAAACGCGAACAAGCCAGCAACACAGCCTGCCTTTGCTTGGTTCGACGTGCATGGAGGTTGCACAGCCTTGTAGCCACACAGGGTTTGCTGTAGGGTGCCGCTAAAAGCCTTGACCAGACTACACAACCAGCGGTGGACGTCTTCCCACTCCTCAGCCCATGTAAGTTGGAACCACGGGTCACATGCTTTTGTGGCCATCGCTACTATTCACCACCGCCGCCAGTATCACCATCACTGCCAGGTAGTCATTTTGGCGCCTCGTGGGTTGACCGAATGCAGCGCCCCGCAGCATGGATAGCGGCCGTCGTAGTCTGGCTTGGACAAGTGGAAGCGGCAGAACCTTGCAGCTTTTCTGCGCTTTCACATGAGCAACCACGGTTCGTAGGGCTGATTCTGAGCCGCGCCTTGTCACCACAAAGTGAACCGTTTTGGGGGTCGAAAAGATAGTGCTGTCACTGAGTGCAGGGCTTCTCGTCGGCAGTGTTTGCCGAAGGGATGAAGAGCATACCGCCTCGGTCGACAGCACGTTTGTGGCCCCCAATAGCCAAGGTTGAAACGATAACAATAGTCTCAGTCCGTGGCTTCTGAACAGATATCCTTTTTAACCAACCCTCAGCCCAAATTTTCAACTGCTAGATTCCGACTCCTTCGATGAGAACTCAGAACCAGACTTCTGACAAGCTGCACTCAGTCTAGGGATGAAAAGATCCCATAGGATTGCTATGCTACATCTGTTTCAAATCACAGTGACATGTCCAAGACAAAGACTGCCATTGCCGGCACTCTGCATCGCGCACACGTGACATGGAGCTTGTCCTTCCTCCATTTGATTCGCCGCTTCAGTTCGCCAGCATCGTACTCCTCGACATACGTGCCACCTGAAGCAGATTGTGCACGGCTTTTTCGGCGTACAAAGAAGTCGCGGCTCCTCCTCCTCTTCCTCCCAATTCTACCACTCCTCTCCATGCTTCTAGTTCAACTCCTGTCACAACTGCTGCTTCTACCGCCATCACCACTACCTCCTCTCCGTCTCCTCCACCCTTATCCTTCTCCTACTGTGCGTCCCCTACGTAATACCCTTTTGGATACAGATACAATCCCCCGCACAAAATGCAGCCGCGGAGAAAGGTTCGGATGACAGTATTGGAGGAGTGCAAAGAGTGCACGAGAGGAAGCCAAAATCTCAGGCTACAAGCGGCTTTCAGGCCCCAAGGCTCGAAATCCTGCACCTTAAACTCCAAACCTTTACACCCTCAACTCTCAACCACGACTCTCAAACTCTACCCTCCCCAAACGGACAGGCACCCCAAATAACCTCCACTACAAAGGACAGTAGTCTGAACAGGGCCTTTTTGAGGATCCATGTTAACCGCATATGTCAGGCCTTCCTTGATGAGGGCAAAGAAGCCGTGCCGCTTACCCTTGTCAAGTCATGCGCTGGCTCATGAGTGACATGGTTTAGGGTTTAGGTTCGAATGTCCAAAGTATGGGCCCCTGTTGGGCCTCTAATCTTGGGGTCCTTCTATACCTATGATGTACCTTTTCAGATCTTGCGAACCCAAGTGAGGGCCCATTGTTAAAGCCCAAGAAACAGGTAAGGGGCCCATCGTCAGGACCCTTGTGATAAGGTTTCGGGTTTAGGTTTTAGGGTTTGGGTAAGGCTTGCGGGCTGCAGGAAGACTAGCTACAATTTATGAAGGTGATATAGGGTAATATAAGGTAATTAGGGCTACACAAGGCCATATGGGTCATATAGGGTAATATAGGACTCTTTGCATCTGGCTTCTGGGTTCTGATGTTTGCCAGTGTCAGCTCCAGGACAAGGACCATCAAGTACAGCTTTAGATACAACCTTGACGCTTTCTCTGGTCCCTCGCCTTGCTGGTGCTGAAGGGGAGTGAGATAAATAGAGTGGAGATAAATATGACTATTTTAATAGGGGAGCAGATAATTATTACAGAGACCCACTCCTCTTCAACTCCCTCTCGAAAACGAACATGTCCAGTGCGAATTACTACAAGAATGGAATAAGGAAAAATAGAAGTGTAGCCGTGTTAGTAATCATTGCCGTAGCTTTGTTAGAGTAAGAATAGCCATCACCACAGTCGTCAGTACGGCTATCAGAGCTATCATTCTTGTAATGCTACTTGGGAGATATGTCTCATAACAATACTGACAATAATAACGATACAACCAATCAATAGGAAGAATACGAATAAAAAGTATGAATAACAACAAGAAGCACATCCAAACCAATACTCATGTAGCACGGGCTTGTGGGGTTCTACAGGTTGCAGGAATTTGAACGGCCTGGGAGTTTCAACCTTGTAGTTTAGGGTTTAGGCTTAGGGCCCCAAACCCGAGACCCTTTCGGCTTTAGAAGACAAGGCCTGGAGGAGAGGTCCAGTGTAGCCAGGACCTGGACCCTAGGAATTCCACCTTTCTAAGGCGTATACTTTTCAAAGAGGAAGGATTACACAAGGCGCGGGTAGTGCTTACGTAGGACTTTCAGGCAGGTGTGCAGTCCTCAACACTCTATATGCCCCAAGCTCGAGTCAAGCTGCAGTTTGTAGCAGCAGAATGGCTATTCCCGCGATTCAGGGTAATCGCAATTGACAATGGGGCAGACACACACGGCATAACTCGATCCTCTAGAATTCGTTCCGTCCTCTGACCCTAAACTCTCAAAGTCAACCCTCAAGCCTTTCCCTGCCTACCCCGTCCCACCCTAAATTGCCAAACGCATTAAAGGCGGTCTAAGGAGTTTAGGGTTTAGGGCCCTTTCCCACCCAACAGGCAAGAAATGAAAGCCATCCGCGCAGTGCCTCAACCCAGGTGCCATAACCACACCTTAGGGTTTGGGGCTTGGGGTTTGCATGCTCGAGCAAAGCAATGTGGCAAACCATTCTCGCTCGCAAGATCCTGCTAATAGCACGACATGATAAGATCACAGGGATAACTTCGGACGCCCGTGTACAGTGTGAATGGACTTTGCCCTGGAACGACTAAAGTGGGTTGCACGAAAGCTGCAAATCAAAGCTGCAATGGATGCTGTGAAGTTACGAGCACCCTGAAATGAACTGACGGGAGCTACAGTCTAGGCCCCTCATCTAGGCCTTGACGCTAAACCCTGACCCCAATGGCTCAACCAACCCAGTTCGGCTGGGGCTCTGCTCCTTGCCACCCATAGTGCTTGACCACATGCCAGGCCCATCAGCGAGACCATCCTTATCTTGAACTTCAACATCCAGTATAAAATGCTCCCGCCGCCTAATCGGCTTATGGAGGAGGGAAGTCCAGAAAGCCTTGTGAGGCTCTGGACCTGATTCTTCTGTAAAGCGACGTAGTATCCATACCATGCTCTGATTGGAAACCAGCAGATCCTACCTCCGCTGCAGTGGGACTGTTAGACTATGAGTAGCTGCTAGGAACAACAGAGTGGGAGGGGGCAGAATTGAAAGGAGAGAGACGATTCTGTTGGAGGCTTCCACGCTACAGGATTTTGCACGACGTAACCTAGGTCGACCTGTTCTTCCAGAGCCGTTGGTAAATCTATGGGCACCCGCCGGCACAAAAGTAGTCTGATACGCAAGATGGTCGGGGTGTCTTAGAAGATGACGGCGAAGGCGAAGGCGAAGTCGATCATGCGACGAGTTGAGAAGAGGTGAAACTCGCTTAGAGAAATAATTGCTTGTTTGAACAATCCGTGGTCGAGGGTCTAAGGACAAGATGCTACTATGTGACTTATACTCCATGGCTTTAAGCCTAGCAATCTCGGCAGGGGAAAGGCTGGGGACGTGCGAGGCGACGCCCAAGACTTCCACTGCTGAACGAATGACGGTGAGAGTAACAGACTCGGAAAGCCTTAGACTAGTCAAGAAAGAGGGAGTGAAAAGGAGCGGAATGTCTCTCATGGACCTCAAAAAAACGGGTAAGCTGGGTTGCGGAACGATTTCTACAGAAACCTCACTGGGTGTTACGTATACCACATTTTCTCAGTTGAGGCATCTTTCAGGGCCGGGCTGAACCGTGGATGCAAAAGAATTGTCTGGATTCCTTCATTGCCTTGGCACCACCCCCTCCAGCGGGGCTCTCCTACTCACTGCTCCAAACCCTGAAACAAAGGTAGCTTCCATCTTCTCGCCCATTCCGTACTAACCGCTTGAAAAACCCTAGATCACCCCATAAAATCCGGTTAACAACAAGCAAAATAACTGCTTGTCTGGTCTTCCCTTTTACCACCGGACTGCGGCTTGGCGCCTGGACCACGCGCACGAATAACCCAGAGGCTTCAAGGCAATCCCATGCACTGCCAAATCATGATCTAGGTGAAATCTCAAGACAAACAGCATGATATCAGATTAACGATGAAAACTGCAAAATTTGATCAGTAGAAGAACTCCGGAAGCAACCCGTACAAGGTCTCTGGGTCAGTAAGCATTTGAGAGCACACGTCTGCTGGGGCACTCCAATCTGGTCTTCCCCTCTCTCCGACACCCCCTTGGCACATGATCAGATCCTTGATGGCTTCCTGGTGGCTAATAAGGCACGATGGTGCATAAGGACCATGAATCTACCCTGCTCAGCGTGCCTTCTGTCATGCAGCTGAGCGGCACGCCAAACAGCACATGCCTGCAGGAAGCCTTCGTGGTGCTCTAGAACACCTGGGCAGTTGATCTCAATGTCAAAAGCTAGCAACATTCAAGTCCAAATGCAAACCTACACACTTATCTTTAAATCTTGCAAAAAACCGAAGTTACGGCTACTCAGATCCATGAAGTTGCTACATCTAAACACTCACGCTGACGCATAGATTGTCAGTGCTCAGGCTTGGGAGCGTGCTCGCGTGGATCACTGAAGGAAGTGCGTGATTTGGAGGTAAAGGATCAGGAGGGAAGTGGAATTCGCGACATAAGGCCTAAGGCGTCGCCACAGAGCATTGAGGAGTACTACAAGGTTACCCATCCATCTGGACACACTCCAAGCGTGGAATGCCCGCCGTCTTTTGCTCAGAGCAAAGCCGAGGCGATTTCCGGAAACCTTCCTCCATGCTGTACCACTTTGTCAATACTGTAAGTCCTAGTGACACCAACCACTCACGAGTTCACCCGGTACAGGCTGTCCTATAGCAGATGTCTGACTATACAAATAAAAATTTGCATGGATCGGCATTCGCATAATGCTGAAGATGTACGTGCCGCTGCTTTGATAACAGGCCGCGAGACAGAGTGATTCACAATGTGTTATGGTTGCGCGGCCCGAAACTCTAAATTCTACGCCCTAAACCATATGCTATCTGAGGGGGTTTCACCAACTCCCAAACCCCAAATCTCTCACCATTTCAGGGCAATGCCCGAAACGAATTCAACCCAAAAACTCCAACCAAGCGGCCCCAACCATGTGGCGTGTGCGCACCTTTCCTTGCTTGAAGACTTCTTCTGGCTCTTGGGGTTCAAGGTCTTGCATACATAAATTCATCTCTCTCTCTCTTCTTCTTCTTCTACTGGCTACGCTCACTCCCGAAGAAGTGAGCCGACCCGCAGCCGCGCACGTGCCCATAAGCTCCGGTCAGTACAAGCGAGGACCGGGATACTACAGATAGGGATTGCCCAAGAGCAAGCAACCAAGTCCACTGCAACACCAATGACTTCCACTATCAGTTTCTCCCCTGCTCTCTCTACGGTTGCCTTGACCACGGATCCCTCCAAATACTTCCTGTGCCTCTATTTGAGTGCTCCGTCTATGGTCCTTCAAGGGTCTGCAGATGCTTCAAGAATCTGAATGCTTCAGCCATAGTGTTTGTTTCTCATGGCCAGCTTTAGGAATCTCGTCCCGTGATGGCAGCAGCACAAATCTTGACCAGTGATGTTTCTACTCAACGCAAACAGTAGGAACACAATTGAAAGACTGCTCCAAACCGCTTGCAACACCTAGTTCCCGTTACTTTGCAGAAAAGCAAAAGTTTTTTTGCAGTCTATAAGGAGACCCACACTCAAAAAAGTATGGAAGAACGCCAGCATGGACCCCTAACTGCTTGCCGAGTCCACCGGTGACATGAGATTACCAACCGCAGCTCTAGAGTCTAGAGCACAGCAAAACCCGCAGAAGGACTCCCAATACAGCTGGCAAGACATGCAAGCGCAATTGACTTTTCATTGCATTCAACACCCCCCACCACCCCCCCAACATAAACGATTCACCAGGCTGGAAAAGTGGTAATTCTCGCAAATGTCAGGGCTCGGAGTGCCGTGCGTCAAGCCAGTAAACGTTTGATCCTTGCCCCAGGGCGCCAGCTCCGAGAAGAGAGCATCAGCAAACTCCTCGCCTTCAAAAGTTGGGGGGAGCAAGTATGCAGAAATACGCGTATATTCATGCATATATATATATACAGATATATAATTATATATATATATATATGTACGCATATATGTGTGTAACTAGATATCTATATGTGTAGATATGTGCGACTTAGGTTACCTTTGCATGAGGTTAAAATGCACACCCTCGCAGCCTGAGCTAGCTAAGACGTTCACCTCGGCCTCACACAGGATCGCAGTTTAGACCAGAGCCCTTGGCTTCGCGACCTAAAGAGAATAGAATTCTTCAAGTGACTCTAGGTTTGGAGTACCTGATTCCTGTCATTGCCCTTCTTACCCTCACAATGCCTGCATGCCTTACCAGGACCCTCCAACGTAGTACCTTTCCCAAGGAACTATATGGTAGTTTCCCCAAAATAAGGGGACCCCAATATAGACCCCAAAATACTATAGTCCTTATTATAGGGACCCCCAAAAGGGTACCCCTAATTTTGGGAAATTACCATATTGGAGGGCCCAGGTAGGCATTATCGCGAAGGCCTTCGTAGAACCGGTCGAAGCGCTCGAAAGGCTGGCTTCGCATTTGCCTCGGCAACGAATGCTGCAACTAGGGAAGCGCAGAAACTGATATGTTTTGTAGTCTAACCTCCTTAAAGGACGGTGACTGTTACAGGGGTTCTTAAGGGGGATGCTTTGAGTTTAGACGGTAGCTCATATGCGCACGCTTCCGCGACTGCGAATGTATACAAAGGGCAAAAACACAAGATAACAAGATCTTGCTCACAAGATCTTGTGCTGAGTCGGGAGGTATTCACGGATCTCAACCTGCACAAACACCTGCGTGAACTTTGCCGGGCTGCGGCTAAGGAATTGACATGGAATTGCCTGAATTAGAGAACCATATCATCAAATAAACGAACATCACAAAATATCTATCTATCTGAGCAAGTTGGAACAAGTTTAATTCCCAATTTAAGGTCATCTTGGTACTATTCCCTAACTAACCCACCAGCTAGGGTGAGGTCGGGTGAAGTCGCTTCAAATTGCCCAGATCTATCTATTTACCCATCTCATGGTAGCTCAATTAAAGTCTGTAACAGCAACCCCTCTCACAGGTCTCAGAGCATCCAAAGCTGCCGGTCCAGGGACGCTTTCACTTCCTCAGGCTAGCAGGCGTGGGATCTTAGGCGTTTGACATGATTTCCCATATTCTTTGCTCAACAGCATGGATGCCCCCATGGCAGGGGCTGTAGCATTTGGGACGGTTAAAGGGGACGCCCATTTTCAGATATGGCTTTCTACAATTCTTTATCCCCCGAGCTAGGCATAGGGCTATCCTTCTTGCTGGCTCTTCTTCTCTGAGCAAGTCTTGGTACTGTCTCCCATAGCACCCATGATGAACCTCATAACCCCTATGACTACCTAGTCTTGCTAGTTCAAAGTTGAATCCAAGACGCTCGTAATGGATCCTCCTTAGGTTTCGAGGCATCATCCGCCATCAGGATCGCAGTAGTCAGAGGATGGAACTGGTGGTGCCGCTGGCTGCTCAGTCTTCACAGAACTGGGATGTAAAGGATGCAGCTAGGGTACTGGGTTGTGTCACTTCTAAGGTTATCTCTACAGTCCTTACCTAGATATAGCGAAGCGTAGCAAGAAATTGTGTTTAAGTTTGTTTTGGCCCCAATGGTACTTGGGGGTGCTGGGTCGTCGCCGTTGGAAAGGCCACATCCTGCTACATCAACCGACCTAATGCAAACTTGCGCGGATTAGGGTCCAAGGTTTGGGGCATCGGACTTATCTGGTTCCAGACTGGAATGCTCTTGAAAAGAATATTTGCATCTTGATTTACTGGGATAAAGCATAACTCCAATTTTTAGGCATGATGCTCAAAGATGATCCAGCTATGCTTCAGGATTGCGTTGAACACCTTGCCTGTATTCCAACAGTTCATGGCACCCACATGGTTGGAAGCCAAGAACAGCGAAAGAGAGATGATGACGTCCCCTAGTATTTAGGGTCCAGGCTTAACACGCCCAAGCCCAATATTGCATCTTCATTTATTGCAGATCAACGTTCAGGACTAACCCTTTTTTGCCTACAACCTCAAGGTTGGGGACTTCCCAAGTAATAGCACAAATACTATTAATAATACTAGTAATGTTCCTCTTAACAATAAGAACTACAAAAAATATCTACGAGTAATACACATGATACTAAGAGTAATGAGAAAGTATTTTGGCATCGGACTCCCGCCCAAGATCCTAAACCAAAAACCCCCAAGGGGTGTGGGGGAGAGGATCCATACACCAATCCCTACATCATCCCCTATGACAGTACCTACGTTCCCTGCCCCCACTCACCCCGATGGACCAGCAAAGCCTGAGGGCCGCAAAGTTTAACATAAGGTATTAGAGGATTCTATGATGAATATTACGGATCTTGACATTATTTAAGTTCATCCAAATGGAGAAGAAATGGAAACTGAAGTGAATAAGTAGGGTTATACAAGGTTTGGGGGTGCTCCAACTCAGGGGCACCATTTTGGGGATCCCAATAATACGGATTGCTGTATTTTGGGGTCTAAGTCGGGATCCCCCTGTTTATGGAGAAACTACCAGATCTGGTGGAGCTCATTACCCAGACCCAGGCGAAGAGCAACGCTTGGGAGGGGTTTAGGGTCTCAAAGTGAGGTACTGTAGGCATAACGAAAGAGTATAGGGTGGTAGGGATATGTAGGGTTTTTATGGATTCTATAGGAATACGTAGGAATATACAAGCTGTCCACTGTTGATGAGGGACCCCCCCTGACTGAAAAAGTCTCATTTTGCGCCCCTGCGCTAAGTCTAAGAGGTCCTACGCCAAGTTGGAACAAGGCCTCTGGCCTTGAGACCATCTCAAAGGCTGCAGTCGCAGTTATGCGGGCAGCACCACGTCGGGTGTATGCCAGAGTTTCGGATTTAGGGTGCGATTTTGGCTAGTTATGCTGGGGACCTACCTACAGGATGGATCCTGCGCTTTTTTTGGAGCTTTCTGGGGTTGAGATTTTGGCACATACCCGCCCGACTGATAATCGGCAGGGAAGGTGGCACTGTACTTCTGTGCCCCATCTGTCGCGACCGCTATGAAAGTACGAGTAAACGATACTAGAGGCAACCACAGGGGTACAGTTCCAGTTTCCACACCAAGCATCAGTCAGTAAGCTGGGTGGACTCCTTAGGACATCCACACGGCACAAAGAATGCGAGCAGAACCCTGCCCGACGAATTCGACCCCACAAATTTCTGAGGTCGCTCGGGAAAGGCTGCTGCCTAGCCAAAAAAACGGAATTCTCAAAATCTGCTACAGAAGCTGCGGGGCTGGCGGGACAGGCAGGGTTTGGACCGCCCTGGGCGTGCCTGGCACATTGCAGGTCTGTGGATCACATCCAAAGTTGGGGTTTTCAAAAAACCGGAGATCCAGTCTGGGGGGGGGGCCTATGATGAGGTGTTCAAAATTTGAAATATATACATATATATATATATCTACATACAATATACACATTTAGATATACAGTAGGATCCCCGATTTTTAGAACCTCGCAAACCAACCCCATGTAAACCTACATAAGCCCTCTATGAACCCCCATGAGGCTGGTGATGTCCTATGCACGTGGCTTTAGCCTGGCCGTGCAAGGCTCAGAAATCCCTGCTCCAGCTCTGCCTTATACAGAGTTATATAGGGGGTATGTAGGGTGATATAAGGTTATATAGGGTTTAATTATGGTTTAGGGCTACCCAAGATTAAGGGTACCTTTCCGTGTCCTCCCCATTATGCAGATTTTTGTAGTTTGGTGTCTAAATGGGTCCGGCTATCTTTGGAACCTGTTATCTTGACGCAAACCCTTCAATGGCCTACGTTCTTGCCCTCTGGGAAGATTCGCGTGAACCTCAGAGACCCGAAGTGTGATTCTGCACAAGGCTTGGGGTTGGAGTTGGGCAGGCCCACACCTTTGTCTACAACAGCTATGCGTGACAGCTGGCTTCAAGTCACCTGCATGTGGGTGGTTGTCAAAAT
>CAJNIZ010014213.1:35194-45999 GCA_905231905.1 Symbiodinium pilosum
CCCTAAACCCTCGACCCTAAAACCCAAAAGGATCAGGACTCTGCCTTGAAAGGATGATCAGGGCCCTTAAAAGACTGCACGTTGGACTGCCGTGGAGTCACGCGACAAATGACAGCATAAAGTTTTCAGAGTTGTGGGGTAACTGGTGGGTAGTGCCCCTACTCAAAAAAAAAGTTAGAGAATAGCTAATCATTGGAATTATTAGGGAATAGCACTTGCATCTAATCCCCTGCCCTAACAATACGACTTCCCAACATATTCTAATATACCATGCAAGGAATGCTTATTCCTAGGGGGTGGGGTTATCGTTAATTTGGGTAGTGGACTAGCAGCGTTGCCAATGTTGAGTGCCGAGCCCGAGCACGGACTCAAAGTGGGACATGAACACAGAATACTCGATCTCCCCCTTGTTCTCCTGCGGCTTTTGGTATATGCCAAAGTATTGGCCATTTTGCCTAATATTGGTCCTGTGGTCACTGTGCCACATACCATGTTCAGCAGCACCGTATACCAGGACAATCTCAGGTCATGGAAGCTAGGAAATATTGCTATAAGCATCTATCTTCTTTTTCTTGGCTGCTTCAGAACCTATATGCTTTGAGTCTACCGTTCCTGTGGCCTGATACTGCAACCAAAACGGATAAAATTGAGTTTATGGAGCAAACACCAGAGGAGGTCACTCAAGGAGCTCCTCAAAAGAGGCCCCCGATTTTGGAAATTCCGATATGGGGTTCCGTGCTAGTTCGCAAAGGGTCGAATGGCCTTGGCAAAAGGAGCCGCTCGGCCCTTCCAAATCAACCCCCTCCTATCGGAACCTGCTGTTCCAACATGGAATAAAACCTTCCCTGCCCACGAGATATTCATGAACAGGGAACTTGAGGTGAACGGAAAGCCTAGCGTGTCCAGCATTTGAAGGTCTCCGCCTGAAGGGTGTGGCTATAGTGCAGCAGACCAAATGTATACTCTCCCCTACTAACCTGCAAGCTAACAGGTTGGTAGACTTCTTGTCCGTTAAAAATTGCAATCTTATATGCACGCGCCAAGCCCTACTACAAAACAAACGTTGCACGGGGGTCCATGCCTGCCTTGGGAAGATGACATCAAGGCTGGAGGCGTAGAATCTCCCTCTTAAGCCTCGGACCTCCATATTCCCAACCCAACTTAGTCCTCATGACGCCCTAGATAATCCGAACAACAAAAACAGCTGCTTTTGAACCTGTGACTTCCTTTATATGCCTTGTACGCTTGCTAAACTTCATCCTACAATCAAAGACGCAGAGAATGACACCAGAAATGCTGCGAATCTAAATTGGAGCCTTTCCTGCCAGGAAATACAAGCAAAGGTTGTAACTGGGAAATAAGTTGGGTAAACTCTTGACCCTTTAACCCAATCTCTCTATGGCGCTACACATCCCCCACAACTAATGCTCAAATGAACTCATAGTCACCCCTCTTTCCCAAAGGATCTTTGCGCATCCCTATACACACAAAACTGGAATCCCGAACCCGAAACCTTAAAGTCTATAATCCCCCTTGAATAGCTAGAATACGGGTATATGGGGATCTTAATATGACGTACCCAAAGCCATATTCTATCTACTTATGGGGGACTATAGACCCATATCACTTATAATCCTTGCACGTCCGCTCTGCCTAGCTTCGAGCAAAGGTCCTGGTCGAGGAGGTCGAAGATGCGATTAGCCACCTCCTCCACTACAAGCAGGTCTTCCGGTTGTTTTAAGGCATGTATACAGGGGAGATGCGGGGAATGGAAAAAGAAATGGAAACTACTAACCCAGACCCCTGATTAATAAATCCCCTCCCCGTAATAGGGATTATACTAGGGACGTTAATATTTAGGCCCTTAACAGGAGGGGGTTTATTAATCGTGGGTCTACATTATACGGGGTTTAGGGATCAGGGTTTGTTGTCTTGGTGATTCTAGGGGCGTTTGAAGGATATTGAGGCTCGTAACAGGAAGCTTGCTTGGTTGGTACGGCTTTTAAGCCGTCAGCCTATAAAGCACTAGCATGGACAGTGGCGAAGCCAAATCTGCAGGGCCCTAAATCCCCAAACCCCAGCCCTCAATCCCCAAACCGCCTCTGGGTGGCCGAAGCCTCTGAAGAAGTTTACCATCTCCTCCCGCGTGATCTTGCCCAGCCTTCCAGCAATGAGGGGGGTTTGGTAACCCCCACCCTCAAGTTTATGGTTTAGGGTTTAGGGTGTATTAGGGTCCAAGAAATTTGGACCCTACTACAGTCATACGATACTTATAACGTCCTAATTTGGGGGGTTAGGTTCCCAAATTCCACTCACGATCCAGACCATCTGGACTGCTGTCACGGAACGTAGGGCTTGAGTTGGCATTGCAAAACAAAGGGAAAAGAAAGTACAAAATTAGACTGCGGCTGGGATTATATAGAGGTCTAAAGAACTGAAAGCTCACTCACCATGACGGTGACACCATGTCTTTAAATACATAGCCATGTTAAGGTCACTCGACGTAACTTCCTTGACAGCAACCCAGCCATCGGTGCAATCTCTAAATGTGCTTCTTTCTTCCTTGGGGTGAGATTCCCAACCCCAACCCCGCGAATCAATCACAGCATGGGGGCCATTTTTACCGGTTGCATAAATGCCTTTAAAGTGAGTTTTCAAAATCAGCCATACCACGAAAGGCTGTGTAATCTTCTACCCCGAACAATCAACCCCCACTCCCTTATCATATAACAACTATTTCCCGCAAGAAAACTAGTTGGGGGTTTTGATTATCAAGGGGTGGGAGCCTCATAGTTAGGGCAGGGCACTAGGGTTTTGATTGAAGCTGGCGAGAAACTGTGCAATGCTCTTGGTGCCAGGTTTACTCGGGCAACTTAGAATAATTTTAATCCCCAATTTACTAAGTCAATTTTAGTACTATTCCCTATGCAAACCACCACTTAGGGTGAGGTCGGCTGAGATCGCTTGAAATTGCTCAGGTTTGCGCCTGCCTCTGCAAGTTCAAGGGCCGGAAGGCGTCACGAACGTGCTTGAACTTGAGGATCAGTTTGTCGCCGACATCCTGCACTCTGGCTCGCGGTTTAGGGCTTAGGGTTGAAGGATTAGGGTTTAGGTATTAAGGTTCAGGGTTTAGTGTTTAGGGTGCGGACGCGACATGTACGTCAACCTGCCCTAGCCACTGTGGGACAGGTCCTGATACTTCCTAGTTTCCACGCATGTGTCACTCTGTTTCTTTTGAAAGGCTGTTATCATTGGTACTATGACTAGTAGTACTTATGAGCACCAGTACTATTTTTACTATTAGAATTATTAAGACAATTGTCAATACTATTATTATTCTTACGCTTATTGATTATTGTTACTATTCTTATTGTTGTCCTGCATCAGCTTTCTGAGCTCCATCCTCAGCTCGAAGTCCACGTGCTTGTTCCACTCCTTGCTCACCGCCTCAGACTCAAACTCAACGCTGCGGGTTCCCTCAAACTCTACTTTCGCCCCTCGTCCGTAGAAGCACTTTCTAATCTCTGAAGTCTGAGGCCGAGGATCTCCGACTCTCGGAATCAGGTGTCAATTCTGGGCAGTCTGCGCGCGTATACTTCTCAAACACCAGAGTTGTAGCAAAGCCCAAGAAGATAGAATTGGTACACACCATACATGGCCGCTACACTAAACCCTAAACCCTAGTCTTCTAGCTACTCAACACAGGATTCTGGACATGCAAAGGCCGGGGCTCGTCGGCTCATGGAGTCATAGTCGGGCTGCCTGCCAAGGAGTAACAACAGCGGATAGACTAAGTTGGTCGATAAAGCTGTATTGAAATCTTGGCATGCGTTCTGAGCCCATTACCATACATCACAGCCCTTTTCTAATCTGGACCTGATCAACCCTAAACCCTAAACCCCAAGCCCAAGACCCTAAACCCCAAAACCCATGCCCCCAAACCCCAAGCCCCCAAACCCCAAGCCCCTAAACCCTAAACCCTAAGCCCAGTCCTAAGCCTATTACAACACATCACGATGCGTGCAAACTGGCTCCAGAGCGAAGGGCAGGGTCCCATGATTAGGAGTTAGTTATGTACCCCACCCGAATGTCCCCCCCAAATTTAGAACCCTATTAGGCTTTATTAAGCTCCATATAGTCCTTATTAGCTCCTTAAACCCTGGGGGGGGTACATTTGGGGGGAGTTGCATTGTAACTCCTAAATTAATGATCCCACACATCCCTTGATATGGTCCCTACATTCAAAGCATACCTCGCCAAGCGATCACCCCCCTCATTTTTTTTGCTGGGAAGCCCGTACTGAAAATCAGGACAGCCGCTTCATGTGAGCCATAGTCTGAACTCCTAGTATCCCTCTTAATAACCCCTATAGTAGGCCCCTAGATCATCCCCACCCTCTTAAGGAGTTTAGACCCTGAACCCTATATAACTCCTATATAATCGTCGTATATAATCCCCTGTAAGAAGTTGAGACTACAGCTCATGTGGTGGGAAGCTATTCTGCAGATCTGTTGGCTTGCAAAGCTTCATCCTCGATTTATGCATGTGAGCCATAGTCCAATCCCCTATAAATACTACTCCCCTATATAATCCCCTATATCTCCCCCTTCAAGGAGTTCAGCCCCTATAATGCCCCCTTGAATAATCCCCTATATATCCCCCCTTNNGTTTAGACTATAGCTCATGTACGTCGGGTCTAAGTGGCAAGGTTTACCATTACGCCGCCGGCAGCCTCTAGCAACGGATGGTGCACCTCGAAGTCCTGAAGCCCCAAACACAATCCTAAGCCTGTGCCAAAACCTGCAACTAAGGACCCCTGAACCCTAAACCCTACACCCTCAACTCATGGACTCCCCCAAACTAACATGGAACCTCAAGAGAGGTCACTGCATCCTTGAAAGGCTTCACGGCTGATCCCTGTACAATCCCTATGTAAACCCCATGTGACCCTTATGTAACGACATTATATAACCTCAAACCCTAAACCCTAAACCCTAAACTCTCAATCCTTGTGACACCAGACTCTAGGCGTCCCCAAAGGCCCTGGTACATTCCTGAGGCGGCTGACTCAGGGGTGTCAGGCTTCATGAGATAGTCCTTGAAATAGGTTGCATCAGTCCCCCTCACAGTAAGTGTACCTAAAGAGGTCTTGTTAACGGGCTACTACAACTCCTACTACCTACTATGGTGAAGGGTCCTGTGGACCGGAATGACTTAAGATACAAGCGTTTTAGGGTTCAGGGCGCTTCTCAAAAAAGGGCTCTTTGGGATCCCGGAGAGATAAAGGTGTTATGAAGGGAAAAAATGTATAGGCATCCGCATTGGGAACCTGTTTTCTTTAAGAAACGTCCACATGAGCCATTGTCTAAACTCCTAGTATACCCCTTAATGACCCCTATAAGAGTCCCACCTATACAACCCCCCATTAAGGAGTTTAGACTATGGCTCATATTGGTATTCGCAGCAGGGGGGCTTAGTGTCAAAAATCAAGATTACAGCCCTAAATGGGTGTTTCCTAAAATTAGGGGTACCATTTTGGGGGGCCGTATAATAAGGTCTCTAATATTTTGGGGTCCCCCTATTTTGGGAAATTTCCAAATGCCGTGCTGAACTTTGCTGGGTAGTGACGAAAAGAGCCACGTTTCAAGAGCCATGGCAAAGACATCAAAATTTCTGAGGATGAGACTGTGTAGAACATACGACGAAAGGATTGTAAACCTCATTCTGAAGGCAAATGACAAAAACCAGAATGTTGGGTTACGAAGAACGTATCAGTGGAAATTGTGCTGAGGCAGTGAGTTGATCCTCCCACAGCCAATCGCACATTCCAAAGCAAATCGTCACGCTCTAAATGTTTGGCCTTGAAGGTGACATAGACACGAGGATCGTAAGAAGGAGGCAGTAAGGATCGCCCCCATAGCCTTAGCGGCCTTAGCGTAAGATCCTCATGTGCTTGTGCATTTTCGCCTCCCCCCCCCACAATTTTCTTTGCTGAGACAACGGACGATGCCTCGGGTGTGACCCAGAATTCTCAATCCTCGCTGGAGTCACCAGAAGGCGTGCCAAAGTCCGAGATGGTTGAACGTGACTGTTGTGCTGTGTTTTCAGTTTACACCTTCTCCTCATCCGGCACCTTCCCCTTCTGTACGAGCCCGGAGGCAGCAGACAAGACAAAGGAAGCTGAGGACTACACAGGCTTGTGGCGAAACGTCCGCAGCATTCTCTTTTGCTCCACAGGCTCTCAAAGGAGGCTAAACAAGTATCTTCCCAATACGCACGGAAAGCCCAGAAATGTTGCCGAACAATGCTAAGATCCATAGCCTAGCCTTCAGCTCATTGGTTTTGTGGAACCATTGCCTCCCTATGGCTTGAGAACCAGCAGCTTATGAATTCATGCTGTGGACCTGCGCCCGGACCAGCAAATTTATAGATTCAGCTTACGTAACGTATTCTCATCAGCATGGCTACCAGTAACTCTGATACTATTGAGCTGACAGACAATGGTCGGCATCATGTCCTGCAGCACTCAGCCTGCCCTTCCCTCCGCTATCAGGACTGCTTGCCCGCGGCTGGCAGGAGGGTCTTCCTGGGTTGCATCCGGCACGCATCCCACGCATTGGGTCCCAGAGCACTGTATACAAAACCCCTCGAAGGAGGAAAAAAATGTCCATCGTAGCGAAACTATAGCATAAGAGAAACTAACAAATCTCAACTAATCCAGAAAGCTGGCTTTGCAATGACTATTGTTTGCAGGAACATGCCGAAGACTCAGAGACCACATCCTACAGTATCATGATGCATATCATCCTCAACTTTGGCATGTCGTACAAGCAGCTTTGCCCCGAATGCTGAAAGAAAGAGAGCCCTGGCACGGGGTGCGAATCATCCCCACTGTTCCTATTGGGGCCCGTCTCCTCAGAACTCACACCTGGCTCTGACATAGCCGCTGTCCCTCTCTGTGTGCAAATATGACCGAGCTTCCTCGAGTAGCTATAGCGTAAGTCCAGCTTGGAACCCGGACCTGCGTCCTGAGACGTTCAGATTTCCCTAAGTCAGGAACTATAATGAGGGTTGAGTGATCAGATGGAGGTTAGACAGAAGTTACGTAATGAACATAAGGGGGGTGCCTAAGGATTTCCTTCGTACATTCCATACAAATTTGGTCTGGATATGTGTGATCCTGCGTTCGCTCTGTGTCTTTGCCCTCCTTATAGGAACAGTAAGACAATCTAATACATGCAAACTGTAATGCATCAGTCATGTTGCTGGTCGAAAACTTGGTGGGCCAATCTGTTGCCTTCTCTCACCTAGACCCCACGCACCCTTTGCGGAGTAGAAGTAAGCGCAGCCATAAGAGACCACTTCATTAGGAGAGAATTCCCAGCAACCGTGCAGGAAAGACTTCGAACTTTCTAGCCCCAAAGCCTTGACATCCCACATCTTAAAGCCCGCCTGACTTGCGGGTTCTCCATCCAAGTCATGCTGCCCCATATATACACACACACCTAAATATGTAGAGATATTTCACCCAAAATTCAACCATTTCCCTAAACCCTGAATGGCATAGTTGTTTCCATTCTCCTTTTCACTATGTACTACGTAGCCCTGACACATAAACCCAGATCCTATCTAATATATCTAATATTTCATGCTCTCTTGCAGCTCATTCTCCATGATTCCTGACTAAGATAAGAGGACGTGAATTGGAAACCCAAACAGGGAACCTGAAGAATGTAGTAGCAACATAATTGGAAAGTAAGGACCCTGGTAGGTATATCCGAATATAAGCCCTAAATGTTGACTGCTTTGAACCCCCCTAAACCCTAAACCCTGAATCCCTAAACCCTAAACCCTAAATCCCTGAACCCTAAACCCTAAACCCTAAATCCCTAATCCCTAAACCCCTAAACCCTAAACCCTAAACCCTCAATCCCCGGGGCCTTAGGCACCTTGATGGTTCTCTGGAAGCCATCCGGCACAGTCACCGAAAGGAGCTGGCCTTGCACCCAGGGTTTAGGGTTTAGGGATTAGGGTTTAGGGTTTAGGGTTTAGGGTTAAGGGCCCCTAAAACCCATTGAAAAATATTCGTATATATGGTCCCCTATTAAAGCCATGAGGGAAAATAGTAAATATCCCGGGGGCCTACCCAGTTACCATTACTTAGGGTTTGGGGGGCGGATTTTGGGTTTTGAAATTCTGGAGTTTTGAAATTTTGAGATGAGAAAATTTGGGGACCCTAAGTAATTGTAAGTTTATACGGGCTTGAGGGTTTAGGGTTTGACATCTTATTCAAGTTTCAAGATTTGGGGTTTAAGGTTTCGGTCTTAAGGCCTTAGGACAAAGGGTTCAGGTTTCAAGGTTTAGGGTGCAAAAAACTCTGCCATCCCCTCCTTCGACAAGACGGCAGGGGCCGCTTAGAATTACCAACATCCTCGTGAAGCCGATCAAAGAATGGTGTTAAGGATTATATGTATATAAGAGGATGTTAAAATGGTAGGGAACATGAAAATTGAATGGAAACTAGGTTTATCTAGCGATTCTATCAGGATTATATTGTAGAGTTTGAGGTCTGTTTGGGGGTCCCTATATCCTAGTTATAGGAATCTAGGACCACAAAAGGGGTGATGATTGGGCTCGTAATGACATCCCTTCTCCCCAAGAATCAACAACCCCCCCTGGCCCCCCACTTCCTTCCGATAAGTATTCCCAATGTAATAGATTCCCAACTAGTTGGACGAATATGTTCTATCAGGCGGTTGCGTGTTCTATTGCCAGAAGGGGTGGGCAATTAACTAACACGATGCCAATGACAAAGTCTTGGGTACTGCCTGCACCGGGTAAGAGCCGTAATAAGGTTGATGCCTGCGGGCTTTGTACGTGAACACAAATTATCATCCTCTCACACTATGAATTTTCTCCCCAGTATACACTATTGGGGGGTTCATCATCAAGGGGTGGGGGGGCTTGGTTTTAGTGGAAGAAGATTATTGTAGCCTACTAGTTGGCTTGGCCCAAACCCAGACGCCAAAGCCCAAAAAGTCTAGACTCGGCGTAGCTCTTGAAACCCGATACTGGTTGCTTGGGACGATTTGTCAGGCCCTTCAACTCAAAGCTGGCGCTACTTGTGCTTGACCAATGAATGCACATGTCTCTGCCTGCGACGATGCCGGGAGGGAGGACTACCTCCAACAGCACTTCATCAGCTGGACGCTCCTGCTCGACCATGGGTGGTGCGCTGGTCTCTGTGATGGTCACAAACTTTCGGCCCGACTCCATGAAGCGGCGCAAAGGGGCCAGCCACTCAGCGCTGCTGCGAGGGTGCTCGATGGCACGACGCAGCCACAGCTCGAGGGCCTCGCGCCGCGCCTCAAGTTTGTGGCCCTCACAGCTGAAGCAATGCTTCTTGGGGAAGCGCGCTGCTGGGAACGAGGCACTGACTCGCCCAAGCTGATCCTTGAGCTCAAGGAAGTCGGTGTAGCGGCGCATGACTCGCCAGCAAGCCCCGCTCTCAGCAATCACATCCACCGCAAAGAAGGTCACATCATCCCGCTTTTCCATCCACTGGGGTGGCAGCTGCACGGAAGAAATTGCCAGCATCTCGATGCGACTGGGCACCAAGTTCCTAAGGACATAATCGGGCTGCGTCAGAAATGATTTCTTACACTTTGAAGAATCTACAGTACTTGTATGGCTTCCACACTCAAATCCAAAAAAGCTTCCCAAAGGGACTCCAGGTTCTGGGCTGCAGGCACAGCGGGAGCCACGGTAGCCACGGGCACTGACGGCACGACGCGCCGTACGGGAACTCCAACTACAGGAGCTGCATGCCTTCCTCCTGAGGAGCTCGCCGTACTTTTTTGGGGGACCCTACTCCTACTCAATGCAGCTTAGAAACAGCTCACCCCACATGAGACATGGGGTGCCTTGGGAAGGGACCTAAGTTGTAGAATATGTTCAGTACCCTATTCAATAATCAAGTCGACGAAGAACCCTGGCTGCACCTCGAGGCGCTGGCTGCGCGCCAGGACCATTCAGCAAAACTACCTCACGGGATAATCCCAATATAACCCCTTATACAACCCCTATATAATCCCTATAGAACCCCTTATAAAGGGACAACCCGGGTTGAGGGCTAGGGGGCGCTGAAAGGGAAGCAGTCTCGCCCCCTTCTCGCCCAACGCCCGCCTACCCTACGTGATTAGATTAGATGTCTCCCAGCGCATTGGGGAGGGCTACTAAGCCAGCGTTCAATATTTCGCATTCAACATTTCAGGGCCGCAGTATGTAGTATTTGTGGAGACCTTAGCCTGTAGATGCAACGACTGCGCGCGGGCCTATCCCCTAATTTTTGCGAAAGTGCCCAATCAGTAGTCCATTGATATCAGACCCGGTTTCGGAACAGTGCCAAAGAACCCTGTAGCCCATAATCATACCTGCTCCACCGAGTTGGGGAATAGGAATGCAATACCTGACCTCTCTACTGTCTTCACTTCATGAGCTATAATCTAAACTAATAGTATCCCCCTTACAAAATCGCTTACCGCTCCCCTAGATAATGGTCTGTATAGCCCCCGTTAAAGAGTTTAGACTATAGCTCACATGGTGCCTTTAAAGGATGCTCAGGGATTTGTAGGATTTGATGTAGACCCCTGATCAATAAACTCCCTCCTTTTGAGGGCCTAAGATTAGGATCCCTATAATAATCCCCATTAAGGGGAGCGTGTTATTGGTGACGGCGCCTCTACGGGCCCCTGCGTTTCTGCATAGTTTTGTTGCTTCCTGTTGTAGACGATGCGCTGGGGTGG